>JAVQJL010024502.1:0-31208 GCA_036024295.1 Nannoperca obscura | reverse complement strand
CCTCCCGTAAACAAACTGGAAGCTGGTTCCACATAAGAGGAGCTTGATAGCTGAAAGCTCTAGCTCCCATTCTACTTTTAGAGACTCTAGGAACCACAAGGAACCCTGCATTCTGAGAGCGTAGTGCTCTAGTAGGGTGATAAGGTACTATGAGCTCTTTGAGATATGATGGCGCCTGACCATTGAGCGCTTTGAATGTGAGGAGAAGGATCTTAAATTCTACTCCACTACTCCATATATAATAGGAATGGAAAGAATTCATTGAAATCAAATATTTTTGGTGGCTGGTTCTGGTTCTGCTCGAGGTTTCTACCTGTTAAAATTGAGTTTTTCTTGCCATTGTCTCCTGGTGCTGCTCATGGTGGGTCGGGTCTTTGTAAATATAAGAGTTGGTCTTCACATACTCTATTCAAAAAAGTGCCCTGAGATAAATTTGTTATGATATGGCGGTGTATGAATAAAACTGAATTGAATTGAATTCCCCCAGGGGCATTTCCTTGCAGCTGTAAATTAGATATCAGAGAAGACAGCAGCTATTCCACTATCTCTCTTATCAGATCTAGCGGTTTGGATGAAGTGGAAATTAGGAGGTGCAGTCTCAATGAGCCATTTCTATCCAGCCAATCAGTAGAGTGAAGTCCAGGTTATGGGCACTTGCATATTTGTTAGCGAACTGACATTTAATAAAGCATTCATTTTTATTTTTCAAGGTGCATTGCTTTGTGGAAGTCCAATCCGGTAATACATTTATTGTAAATTTCTGTATGTTACAGGGAAATTACAGTATCTGAGTCTGTTTTATAAATAGAGGAAGTCACAGTCATTAGTCGAATGGACTGAACTCACCCATTAGAGGATTTTAACACAAGTTTCATGTTCATAACAAGGAGACGTGATCTCTGATTTAGTGTATTAAGAGGTATGGGCGGTTCAAGAACACAGTGGTGTACTAGTCTAACGGTGTGCTGAGTGAGCAGCAGGCTAACGGATATGGCTGCAGGCCATGATGAAAAGACTGACTGTGTTAAACTCAGTCTAAAGTCAGATAATCATAATGTTATTGGTTTTTAATTTACATCTATATGGTCCAGGCCAAACTCACAGCAAGCTGAATGAACACAAGGAACATCCACAAGAAAAACTGCATCAGTCTGTTTGATTGTGATGTGACATGATATAACACCACTTGTACTGTGAAACTAAAGTGTGTGTAGGTGTGTAGTATGTTGTGCAAGAAGCACCTACACACATGTGTCTACATGTTAGTGTTGCTACGTGTGTGGGCTGTGTGTAATGCATAATAGCCCCTTATGCACTGACCCTTTCAGTCACCATGACAACATGAGTTTACTTTGGTCACCATGGCGATTTTCCCAACTCTACTGTAGGCAGCTTTCTTTTGAAGCAAAGTGATTGTGAACTGATCAACAGGTTTGGGCTTAGCTCAAAATTCAATAGTGAACATTCTCTAAAATGCTCTTCAATTTGCCTTAGCCTGTTTACAGTTGAACCGAGCAGTAACCTGTTTCTCACGTGTTAACACAGCTCAACCACTGCAACTTAAGTAAACACATGGAAATAGACAAAACACAAGCAACATCTCTGCCACTTACAGAAGCACACTGAAAATACAGAAACACTGCAAGTCCAACACAGCAGAAGCAACTGACTAAAAACTGATCAACACGTACAGATGTGTGACATCAGCAATGAACTAACAATGTTTGTTTTAGTTTGTTAGTAGTTAGTAACATCCTAATCATCCAATCATCAGTTTTTACACAAGACTACAACTATGCTAGCAGCTCTGTGAGGCTGCACTTTTGGGCTATACTTTGTAAGCATGCCAAAATGCCAACAATGACTCAATGCTGATGAATAACAGGTATAGTGTTTACCAAGTTATCCATCTTAGTTTAGGATGAAATGTTAGCATGCTAATGTTTGCTAATTTGCACTAAACACAAAGCCAAGCTGATGGGAATAGCATTAGTTTTGCAGGTATTTTATCACAAACCAATAAAGAGTACCTGTTAACTTTGTTATGATATGCTGCTATTTAAAGAAAACTGAATTGAGTTGAACTAAAACCAAAGTATTGGACAAAGTCATTATAAATCATCCTGAGGGCAACATAAATGTCTGAACCCAATTTCATGGCAATCCATCATTCAATCCAATAGTTGTGTTGCACAAGAGGAAAGGTCAGGGTGTCACCAGAGTCAATCTTTACTTGACAATCTCCATAGTTATTGAGATATGCTGCCAGCATATCTAATGCAAACAGAAACGTGTGTTGTTGCAGTGTTTCTGTATTTGCTGTATGTTGTGTTGTGTTTTTCTTCATTGGTGAATGCAGCGTGTGTTGTTTTCTTCATTTACTTGGGTTTTGTCTTGCTTTTGTTTGTTAAATGTTAAACTAATTAGAATGTGACAGCATTGAATAAAGTTAAATAGTAGGCAATGTCTGATTATAAATTGACCGATCATAAAACACATCAATAGCTTAAGTATTGGTAACAAATGTTTTGTTTTGTTTTAACGATATAATAAAGTTGTGTGTCTACGTACTAAGATACACATATATTATGATTAGTTTTCAGCTGGGACATCTAAATTTGGACTTTGGACAACCCTGCAGGACAGACTTTAAGCTGGCAACATAAATTGTCCAAGTTTCATGAACCCACTTGTGGAAAAATGATCTCAGGATTTCTTTCCTCCAATCCTGAAAAAGATTTTTTCAGTACACATTCTCGTCGCTGCCTGTACTGAAGTAGTAGTTTCAGATCTGACGCATAGCCACTTCACACAAGCATGCCAATTGCCTGGATACCTGGTCACTATGGCAACAGCATAGCGCCCTCACAGATCTTCATCCTCTCATCACTTCTGTCGCTATGGTCACTCATTCTACGGGGAGCTGGAGTATTGTTGGAGGCAACCTTTTCTGTTTCAGTAGAAGGAGGTAGATTTATGAAATGTAAAGAAGGATCCATGAGGACAGGAGACAGATAGACGAGTACACAGAGTCAGATATGTGAGTCCAAAGAGTTCTGATAGCAGCTGCAGCCTGCCGAGGTGATAGAAGAAGAAGAGAAGAAGAAAAACACACTTTATTACAGACATGCAACACCCAACACATGCAGATCACATGCAGCTGCGTCCCACGCTGAATTTGTCCTCTGCATTTAACCCATCCATGCCGTCCTTCCTCCCGAGGACAGCCTGGAAAAGTGGTCCTTTTTTTCGGTGCCCGGGGACCAAGTCCAAGTCCAAGTGCTCATGCCCTGTCTTGGTCAAGGACAGTGCATTCAAGAGCAATCTTCTGCATGTTTTTGTATGGGGGTTATATATGTATCGTATGGAGGACCCCCTAGTGAGCATGGGGAGAACATGCAAACTCCACACAGAAAGGCCTGGTCCCCCAGGCACAGAAACAATCAGATGACACACAGCAGTTAATATTAATGCTGGTGGACTTCATACAGGCTGCTGCAGGCTCAGTGGGTGGACTTTGCGGATTTCACAGTGAGACCAGTGTACAGCTGCAGGATCTGTGTCCCTCTCTCAGTATCAGTATCCCTCTCCAGCTCTCAGACATTCTCCAGTCCCCTGCTGCTTTCTCTCAGTCTCACCACTTAAATGAACTTCATGGGGTACTCCTCAGTATGGTTTCAGCATGAAGCTGCCATCGTGTATCTGCTGAGGCACTGATAGTCGGAAGCATCTAGGTGTTGGGTTATATTAGTATATGCTGTTTTTTTGTGTTGGATCTCTGCTCTGATTAGCTACTATCATTGTGATAGGTTGAGACCCAGTTTGGGCCTCACATAACTTTTATAACATATGCTTCTTGCATGTGACATTAAATACATGAGGTTTAAATCGTTACTTTGTCTAATAGCAAAATCTTGAAATATAGAAATCATTCATTAGTATTGTATGTTTCCCTTGTTTATGATTTTCTTTTATACTGAATAGTTTTACTGAGACCAGGCTTGTGTCCCCCAGATCTCGAACTGCTTGTAAGCAATAAATCATGTATGAATTGACATCAGAGCTGTTTGTCTCAGCAATGGAGTTAACTACTATTAACTATATCAGCCGTTAGTCCACCAACATCACAAAACATAACGCAGAGACTGTTGGCTGTTGACACTATCAGCGATGTGGGAAATGTATTTGTTTTTTTATAAACTGTAATCCAGAGTAGATAGACCCTAGTTAGTACACTCCTTTAGGTAAGAGGTTGTATGCATCATCTCCACCTTGACAAATGATCCAGTCTATCATCTTAAATGACACCTCACACTTGCAAGAAACTCATAACCCAAAGTTAGATATCCTCATAAACGTTGACACTAAAATGCTGGCTGATTCATGTTTCATGAAGTTGGTCAGCTGCTGGGATAAATGCAGCTACTACTGCTGGTTCAGAATAGTGGCTATGAAAGACTTGACAGTAAATAACCAAACTTCTTTTTAAATAATTGTTTGATTTATCAATGTGAATTCAATTTCAATTTTGAATTTTTATTTATATAGCACCATATCATTCAATTAAATTAAATTCAGTTCAATTAAATTCAATTTTATTTATATAGCGCCATATCATAACAAAGTTATCTCAAGGCACTCTAGCGCATGGAGCAGGTCGAGACCAACTTCCACACACACAAAGACCCAACGATCCCACTGTTATCTAATGTAAGAGGAAACTTTATAAAAATGTGTTCTAGTACAGTAATTAATGTATTTTCATTACAGTCAATTATTTCTTTAATTTAAAACAGGACTGAATTAAAAAAAAAGTTCTTTGCCAAAGATGTAGCATTAATGGCACACTTACTAAATAACACTTGTGTCTTCAGTTTTATTGCTTTTCCTTTAAAAGTATCCCCAGTTGTACTTATTTTCCCAATTATCTGGAAGATGCATCATCTATTAAGATGGAATAATTTAATACAGTTGTATCTGTTGTACGATCCCTCAACAAATCAAGTGTCTAATGCAGTACATGATGATGTTAAACGTTAATACCAGTAGATTTTTCTTGTCATTTGAGGATAAAACAGCTCACAACGTAAACACCAAACGATGATCCTATCACACTGCTTTGACAGTTTACTCTCATTAAAGTGTGACTCATGTTCGACCAAGTGGGTTTGGTCATCGCGCCGATCCGTCCGTGTCCAGTGGAGATGGGGGACCTTATGAACACCAGTTCCAGTGCCAGAAATAGAGCTGGTGATGTGTCACGTTGACCCTGTGATGACCAGCACAGCCCCTCATCCCGTGAGGGACGACTGAGGGTTTGTGGAGTTGAGTTTGTTTCCAGTGAGACAGCCAAATGGGTTTGTAAGCAGGACGGAGAGGCTTAACCTAACATGACCTAAGTGGGTTCGCGCTGCGGTTCTGCCTTGATTCAGGATGATAAATAGGTGCAAAACAATGGAAACACAGTGGGTCAAAATTTGTGAGGATCATATCAGCATGATAGAAAAAAGTTCACCTGACCTGCGTGTGTGTTTGTATTGTTGTCTGGATACGTACATCTTAATGTGTGAAAATGGTAAATGTTTTGTCATTTGTGGACCTTTTTGTGAAGATGTTGCTCTTGTTCATCTTTATCCATTAAGTGTTTTGGTAACATCAGCTAGAAGTGTTTGACCTCTTTGACTGCGCTGTCACATGATTGAACCTCATATCTGAGTTCACTGCAGAGGCCAGTCAGAATTAGTTTTGGTCATGTGACTGGACTATGACAAAGCCTTACATGACTGTTTGTAGAATTTTCCACTCATTAATCAGGAAAAGTAAACTTTGACCAGATTAAATGTTTATATTTCCCACCCGTCTGACACATTTTGTAATTTTGTCTCCCTTAACAGTGACCCTGAGCCTTCAGAGTAAGTATGACACATCTCCACAGCTGACCAAATCCTCGGAGGACTCACCCGTCTCTCGTGCCGTCCATGGCGGCCAGTGGGGACAGGTGGTGAGGGCTTCCGAGGTCCTGGTCCAGTCGGTGTTGTCGGGAGGGCAGGTCAGTGGCGGAGACGGGGTTAGGGGTAGAAGAGATGAGCTCCACTGAGGCGTTGTGATGGGGGGTGCTGGAGCCAGTGTACAGGCCTGAAAGACAAACAAAGCTAATTCAGTAAGCGCGCCAAATAAACTTGAGGGCCCTGCGCTCCATATTTCCTTTGAGTAAATTAAAAGCCATTTCATGGCAACAGAATTTTGTTTTTACAAACCTTCATCCATTCAAAGCTTTGTCAAATAAAATGTTCTGTGTTTGCGCTGTTTGTAATTTAGGGTACATTGTTTGTGCTTCCACGGGGATTGGCCTAGTTTGTCCTTTCAGCTGTTAGTTCTTATTACACAATTATAATCTAAAATGTAACATGTGTTAAATAGTAACTTTTAACAGTAGGGCATTTAAAAAGGGGGAATAAGGTTACTGGATAGCCTGTTGTGTGTTTGCACATGCTGATGCTCACAGCTATGGTTTTGTGAGTACATGCAGGCCCACGTGATGTATTTTTGCATGTGCACGTCTGCATGACCATTGTGTCATTTGTTTAAAATTTCTTACGTGCAGCTGAAAGTGTGCCGAAAAAAAAGAAGAGAATAGTATAATTTCCTGACATGGTTCCAAAATGTCCAATATGTCTTTCACTATTCAATCATTTAATATTTCTAAATCATTTTTGATTAACATTTTGTTGACACAGTGGTCTTTGGGGGGGCATTATTTTCTACTAAAGCCAGCTGCACGTTGCCAACTTTTTCTACAGTTTCAAGCTGTGGGCTCCAATTAAACAATGATTCATTTTGCGGTACAGAATGCACTGCAAACTAGGTCTGCAACTAATTACTAATTATTATTATATATTAATGATTCTTTTTTATTTTTAGTGAAAAATGCCATCACAAGTTCCCAAAGCCCCAGGTGGTGCCTTAAAATGTTTTGTCTGACCAATAGCTCAAAACCCAAAGGTTAAATCAAACTGTGCTTGAATACATTTTCCCTTAAACCTCTGTTAATTTGTCACCACATTGTGCACATCTTTGGAGCTGCACTTATCAGTCGACAGATCCGCTGTAATACATCTGACCTTTGCATCAGTTCCCCTGACATTCTGACAAGTTTCCACTGGTTTCATCCGAAAACGTTGCTCCGGAGAGAGACTTGTGACAAATCACAGTGAAATCTAAATGACACCAAGTCTTGATAATAGAGGTTCCACTTGGATGTCTACTTTTTCTCCCAACACAATAAATCTACTCTCTCCACCTTCTGCTTCATTCATCAGGTGATTTGTTTCCCAGCATCCGCGAGGAGAGCGCCGTGCTGACTGTCTGGGGGAGTTAACCAGCAACGAGAGGAGAAGACAGGAGGAGATGAAAGGAAGAGAAAAGATCGGTGCTCCTGGTTTTGCTGTTTCCATGCACAGCTGCTCTAAAGTGGAAGCATGCCGAGGCCTGATCTGACAGCACTCTAAAATGGTTACAAGCTTGATTCATTACCCCCAAATCATCAATCACAGACCTTAAATGTTTTCCCCTTTAGCCCCAACATCTGCTACAAGACCGGCAAAACAGTCGACAAATAATGGCTGTGATTGCCTCAATTTCATTGCTAGTTCCTTGTGGATGGAGAGAGAGGATCGGATGGGAATCTGTAAGGGTTAGTAGAGGATTATGTTCTGAAGATGTTGTGGATTGGCTCTGAAAGGCTTCTGGTCGAGTTCAGGAAGAATGCTGTGTGTGAGAGGGAGATGGAGAGGTGTATCAGCCTCTCAGCATAACAGCAGGAGCATGTAAACCTCTGCACTAAAACTATGATGAGTCCTTCCTCTGGTTAATCAGAGAACACTCTAATTATGCTCCATAAAACAGAGCGGGGCTTCTCATAAGTCTCGCTGCAGCCATGTGAATAAGAGCAGACTTATAGCCTGTGAACAGGAAAACAAGATTAGCTCTGACTGGAAGCATGACTCATTTTCTGCTCCACAAGTGTTAATGATGGGACGGCTGCCCACTTTGCCCAACCTCTTCCATGCATCCCATTGGCCCTGGAACAAAGTAAAACTCATGCAAATGGGGATCCTTCATGCCAACCTGCAACATCTTTGCTTGGCCTCGCATAACACTGCGTCTCTGAACACTTTGGCATCGGCTCACGAGCGAGCTCCTCTGGGCTTTAAAGCATTTAAAACAAGAGAGCAAGCAACGTCCACTCAGAAACAGAGGGAGGTTGAGGGGCGAAAAGCCAAGACTCAGAGTCCTGGTTTGACATTCAAAGACAAGTTGAGCGTTCACAGTCGTCAACGGTGCACTGGACTTCCAGCAACAATAATAGAGAGCAACAGGGAGCCTGGATGGGGTACAGGCAGAAAACAAGGACAGATGTGTCCATAAACAGAGGAAGCTGCAGGGCATCTCTCTTGTCTTTAAGATTGTTAGAATAATCTATTTATCTCTCTCTTGTTCCCAACGCAAAGTAGTGTTGACGTTTGGTGACAGTCAGATTCATCATTAGAAAAATGAAAGTTTAAACAGCCAGATGTGATGAATAAAAAGTTTCCGTTTGTAGCTGTGTTTAATGTTTTTTGCAGTCTTTGTATCACAGTTTAACATGATATGATTATGAAATAGAAACCAAACAAAAGAGCGAAGCTGAAACACTTCCTTCTAAACTTAAAAATCCAAGTCCAACAGCTAAAATGTGTATAAGCCATTAAAGATAAATTATAGTAGTGTGATTTGTTTAAGTTTGACTAAGGGTGCCTTAAGAACGACCTTTACTGCCTTTAAGACCAAGATTACCATAATAAATCTACAGGAATGTTAACATGGCTGTTGATTACCACCAATGACTCGGTGATTGCTTTTCCAGGTGTTGGGATTCCTGGCGGTCAGACCTCACTTGCTGGCCCGTTCTTCTGTTTTGGAACAAATACTCCCTGGCCGTCGATATTTTGAGACATGGCCAGTCTCTTGCACTCACATTTTGAATTGCTCAACCACAGAGAATGTTGCTACTACTGGTGTCACATGACATGTTGTTTTCATGGCAAAAAAGCAAATGATAGAGGTATTACTCATTAAAATATATGTATTTTAAAAGAATGAAATTGTTTTAATTTATATTCTAGCATGTTTTGTGAAAACATAGCTTATGGAAAGTGTCACAAGAAACATTAGATCAATATATATGGTAGATTTGTGGTTGACCAGGGATTTAAGCAATGGGTAGCAAAAGGAATTACAGTTTTGTGTGTTTTGGAAAAAGAAGGAGAGCTGGAAAGTGTGACTATCTTTTTACTTATTATTTAATGTTGCAAATGTCTTGCCAATAAAGATTTAAGTGGAAAAAAACGACCACTTAATGCCTTCATAGGGGTAAGAGGTTAGATTCTCAGGGTGTCGTCCTGTGCGCACCTGTGAAGATGTCTTGGCCCAGCCCAGGAGAACGACCATCTTTGCCGTTGTAGAGGTGCTGCGAGGAGGTGGAGCTCTGCAGGTGTTGCATGGACAGACAGTCACTCAGGACATCCTGCTCCAGGTGAGGACATGGCCGAAGCTGTCATTCACAAATATGGGAATAAACAGAAAACATTTACAAGAAATTATGTTGAGTGATTTCAAGAATACTCCCATCTGGTTTGCAAGATTACACAACCAAAGAAAACACAGCTTCAGCGTTGTCTATTTGTTGGACCCCATGTGGGGTGTTTTTTTCTTTTTGCAATAATGTGATTGTACTGTTAATTTGAAACAGTAACCCAGCAAATGAGAATAAATTCTTAGGGGGAACCAGGGGAAAGATCATACACTCCTTTTTGAGTCATGCACTTTGAACATCGCGGGTAAGTGACCAATGTACCAACTCAGAGCCAGTGCAAGATTGCTTCTGTTTCTCTCACTGCCAACAGTAATGGGGGCAACTGAAGACACATTTTAGCTGGAGAGTCGATCACACGCCACGCAGCAGAAACCCAAACCTAAGGAAACTTGTGTCAGTTGGAGATGCGGGACATCTGCCTTCTGGATCAGTGGAACAGCTGACCTCTGATGTATACATCAGTAGATTTCTCTGTCATAAAACATTACAGTTGCTGAGGTACACACCAGGACTATACTAATAAACACATCTTTCCTTTACTCATGAGATTTGCCTTCAAAAGAACCTGTAAATTCAACACAGAGGCCGGGACAAGACTACAGCTGATTACCCAATTAGTCGAAAGAAAGACACTTTGAACTGACAGCATGGTGAAACAGAATCAAGACACTACCAACGGTCTGAATAGCATCTGCTTTGGCTCCAAAATCAAATGACACTTAATGGACAAACAATAGCAGTGGACATAATCTGCTACAGTAAATTTAGTATTCATTCATTCTTAAAAGCCTGATATAGTTTATTTTTATGTGCCATGGACCTCCATTGTTGACCACAAACTAATAAAACATGATGATCACGAGGAACAAATATGCAATAACTCTAACTTAACCAACCTTGTAATTTAAAATCTGCACCGTTAACATCATTATTAAACATTCAAAGATTGATCAATTGTCGACAAGATATAACGACCATATTTAATTTTTTAAAGGGGTCAACTACAAAGCAGTTAAACCTGGCAGTTAATGCGTGTAAATATTTCATTTAACAGCTGGTGCAGCTGGCTCCTTACCATTTGAATCAAATATATGTGGGTTCAATTCATCAGGAAATCAACATGTAATTTTTGCCATCATGCTGTGACATTTAAATATCTTTTTTCAGTGGAGTGTATAATAGTATGAAGTGATAACTTTATGACGCCAAGAGGCATAAAAACCTGGCGGTGTTTCTGTGAGTCATTTGGGCCAGAACAAGTCAAGTGTATCTTTAAAAGAAAGTGCTCCAGTTACAGATGACAAGGTTGATGCTGTTCACAGAGGCCTTTTCTCCGTCATCATTGCAGTCCTATCTGCCCATCTGTCTCCCTGTGTGTGCCTATCAGTCCAGCCATCCACAAATCCACCTTTTGTTATTAAATGAAAATATATTCCACATTTTGATTTTGTGGTTGGACTGTGGGTGGAAAACATTCTTCATGATTCTACCCTCGGATTATTATCAAAATGTTCATTGACAGCAATGAGCCAAGTGGACAGATAACAACTTTATCCGTGCATGACTTGCATCTTTTATGACCTTCTGTCTATCTGGCCAGTGAAATCAAAGATGGTTGAACCTTTTATCGTGGTTTTGCTCAACAGATTTATAGCTGGCATCTTCCACGTTATGACTTCACACTTAGATACTGTATGTCAGCAAATGTGTATGTGCATGTCCTCCTGGGGATCCCCATGAGTGCCCTGCAAAAACATTCATCACATGTAATTGGGGCTCTGTTTTCCCCACCACGACACTCTTAACAGTTTTTCTCCAGGTCGCTCCAAGAGTGGAGTAAGAGCATTTGTTTGACATTTGTCCATAACATCTGGCCACTGGGGTATTCCGCAGTACAGCTTATTAACAATGCTACAAGCACACATGTTTCCCTTTACGACGCTAAGCAAAGGAACACATCATCCAGCCTGCCACTATCCAGCCCCTTCCACAACAATGAGCCCATTCTCTGTTATTTACCCGCTTCCAGTCAGGGAAAGAATGGGCTTTTGACTGTGAACACGATGAAATGTGGTCAAAGCTGATGTATTGTAGGGGAAATGATTCTCAAAGACACCCCTCTGCCACCCCCGGCCTCCCAACCCCTTAATTAAACCAACTAAATAGTTCTGTGGATAATGCACTTTAGAACAGGAGAGATTACATAAAGTGGTCTGTTTATAAAACCCGTGACCCTACCATACTGACATGAATAAAGTCATGCTGGAGACTAAGAAAAAGGTCCACAGTAGCTCTTGAGCAGGACACAGCAGTGTAGTGTACATGATACGCAGGCAAAGCCACCCATATGTGTGTGTGTGTATGCCCACTAGGACTTCTGACTACTGCCATATACAATGTGTCAAATAAACTTACTGTCAACTTTAAGTTAGAGGCATCCTTTATCTTTCAGTTGTTTTTATTTTAGTATTTTTTCTGTATCTATCCGTTCCATCCGTGTCTTACCTTTCTACGCACCTGTTGCTCCTTGGCTGAGTGTATTTTCACATGTTTCCGTAGGGAGCTGGGATCTGTGTAGCGCTTCGTACATCCGGGGATCTGACATGCGTATGGTTTCTACAAGCAGAGAGAAAATATTTCACATCACTTTCAAGGGATGACATTTAAATGCACTTTCTTGTTAAATACAGAGACACAAGACGTTAGTGTGTGAGTAAGCAAAATGAACACACAGTAAGTTTGAAATTCTGTTGAAGTAGAGGCAAAGTTAAAGTCCTACCTTTCAGCTGTGCATTTGACAGAATTTGAAGTAAGAAGAAGAGGGAAAAAAGCATGAAAAAGAAAAAAGAAAAGATTTATTATAAAATATTTAAATACCAAATTACACCCTCCCTGTAGGGTTTCATTTTTATTTTTTAATTCAGGACCTTAAAGCTGATCTGTTTCACTTGCTGTTGCACATATGTCTATCCTCCTTTTCTTCTCCCGATGTAGTAATGACAACTTGGACAAATTGTCTTGGTACTGACAACATCAATACTATATGATTGGTATAAATACTTGATGCATCTAAAACACTCAACTAATATTTAAGAAATAAAATTGGACATTGGATTTTAGGAACCTATAAAGAGTTATATAAAACCAAATCTGTCAGTGTGTACGCTGACAACCAGACTAGTTGTAAGGAGGGAGATGTAGGCAGATTAGAGTAACAGACGTGACGTCTGTAAAACGATTGCACTGTCATGGCGTTTCCTCATCATTTCACATAGTGCTCATTAACCAAGCAAACATAGCATGTAGCTAGCTGATTGAGGGATTTATCCCGCTCATAGCAATTTTTCTTTCATCCTCAGAAATATAAGTTGGCCATTAAAGTGTAAGGGGATACGCGTCTTTATTAGCTCTGCCTCCATACCTCGACCTTCTCTGTAAATAAGCCATTGTTATTCCAAGGCGCTTACAGTGCCACTCATCTCCGCCATTTTTGTTTTGCCAAGCAATTCACCCAATACTGCGCAGAACCCTGAGTAAAAAAAAAGATATATCAAAAGATCAAGCACAACTTCTATGTAGAATAAATATCATTAAACCTAGAAAATGATTTTCCCACCAAAGTGCTTTTGGCAGGGCAGGCAGCTGGGCAGGCACAGTGAATGCCTTAGTGGGGTGTTAATGTGAAGCCATAAGCATCGGGGTCCCAGATTAGCTGTATCATTTGTCCTACTGTGGAAAGAGTGGGTGGTGGAAGAAAATCCTTAACTGATAGAATAACACAAGTCCACATTCAGAACTCTACTTAAGTAAAAGCTCTGAATGATTTATTAATACATGTACCAAAAGCATTGGTGGCTGGCCAATAGAGGAGCACAGGGGGAAAATATGCTGGAAATATAAATATATCTTATAAAATATAGTTAAAGTGAATATCTCTTTCAATTAAAGTTTTGCAGAAAGTAGTGAATTTGAGCATTTACTGATTTAAAAAATCCTCACCCTGTGCCACTACAGCTCTCTCACTTGCTCAGCATCACTGACGTTTTACTCTCTCTCTGGCGTTTTCAGCACTTGCTCATATATCCTCAATCCAACTCTGACTTAATGTAGAGCGAAGGGGAAAAAATAAGTAGAAGTAGTGGTAGAAGAAGAGGAAGGAGTTATTTATACTGTTGTCAGAGAGAAAGAGACTTTTGAAATAGTTTTTGAGGAACAATTTAGTTCCACATTGTTTTAATCTTGTAAAACATTTGAGTTGAAGAGTTGTTGGGGGTGTTTTGTTGTGTCACAGAAATGTACAAATGGGACCTAATTGAGCATTTAAGGATAGAGGGTGTGGTATGTTGTTCACATTGTAAAGACCTCTGAGACACATTTGTGATTTGGGGATATATAAACTGACTTAACATGGCTCTATGGAAGCAGAGCATTTAACTTCAACATTGACATTGACTTAATTTGGGATTTATATAAAAACAGGCTTCACTGACTGATTCCATTCAGGATTTCTTGAGATATGATTGAATTCTTTCATTGCCTTTTTGGCTGGCTTTAAACTGGCAAATGTCTTTTTGGGGGGCTGATCACAAATTATATTAAACTATGTAGAAATAATCTCAAACATCCAGATATTGACAAGAGGAGTTTGGATTTAAATTTAAATTATTTTAAACGTAGAGGAGGAAACTGTCAAGTATAAGAACCAACAAATACCTCAACTGTACTTAAGTATATAATTTGAGCTAAACAACTTATTTACTCTCTAGCTGAGTTGGCGTGCGGATGGTGATAAAGTGAGGTATTGGTGGGGTTCCTGAGACATGACGATGGCTGACTCAACCTTTCCTTCCCTTTCCACAGGTCAGACAAACAGGCGAAGCTCTGTCTGAGCTCGCAGCTCCACTCCAAGTCTGTTACGGCCCGAGCGGCGACTCAGCCTAATGGAGCTGATCATTTAATGATCTGTGCCGTGTCACTGCCAGTGTGCAGAGAGTGGGAATGCCACACTGCTCGCTGACTGACAGCAAATTAAAGTCTAACACTGTCAAGATGTGGAAACAGGCACTGAGACTTGGACGGCAGTGCGTTTTTAATGTGGGTGTAAAAGTGATGGAGGGATACAGTATGAGCACACAGCAGACACATACACTGACTGGACATTCATTGGTAGTTATTGGAGAACTAATATTTTAATTTAGCATATAATCTAATCCCTGAATGGATTTAAACTGAATGCAGCTTGTATCTGACACATGCAACCATTTATAGTCCATAATTTCATGCAGCCATCCTTTCTGCAACACAACGACCACCCAGACTACTTCAACTGTTGGCCGGAGACAGGTTAAACATGAATCTACTCTGGAGAAACATTGGGAGGTGAGACAGAGCAGAGACTTAGTTTCTGACCGTGTCCAGGTGAGTGCGCTGATGCTTGGCGCGGTCGCTGGAGTTGCTGAAAGCTTTCTGGCAGCCGGGGTGCTGGCACAAGTACGGCTTCTCTCCTGTGTGGCTCCTCAGGTGGATCTTCAGGTTCTCCAGACGCGAAAACGCTTTGTTACAGCCTTCAAACTGTGGAGGAGGGAAGACAGCACACACACACACACACCCGCACACACATCACACAGGAATGCAAGCACACACAGACACATGCACAAAGACAACCACACTCAGGCAGGTATGCACAGGACCACACAAGGAAATAAACAAACGCCCACATGAATACACACACACACACACATACATGGAGAAGCACACGCATACACACACACAGAAAAAAGAAATCAATCAGTGTAAAGCTGGCAAATTTTGGTACAATGTGGGCTGTGTATACATGTGTCTGTGACTCAGAAAGACACTGTCCCACTCTTTCCCTCAGTCCCTTGATCACTCGCACAGCTGAAGGAGTTCATTTTACACCAAATATTCACCAGCTATGGAAAAGTGAGAGACATTTTAAGAACATGGGTGGTATAATCGCGAGCATTTTTTCCATGGCTCTTGAATTACGCGGCCAATCCAAAGACCTTGGTTGAAAGCCCCGTCCACATTAAAAGACAGCGCCATGCGTGACAGTCCACCTGCCTCAAGGCTGCCGCTGCGTCTAGATTGCAAGGGAAACTGGAGTGTGCTGGTGCAGTTAATGGGCTGTAATGCATAGCATGAGATAACTGTTCTGCTGTGTATAGTGCGTTAGACTGACAAGTGACAGTGACTGTAAACAAGCTCATATCCGACCCAGCTTGGCCCATTTGATCCAAACCACTCAGCCAATGAACACCACAGATTTGTTAACATGTGAATGTTTCATGAGGCTTCTCGTGTATCCACTCCTGCTCTTAAGCAGAAAACACGGCTGATTGGTTGAGACGGTCCATGTCGAGACCCCCTACAGGGGCTGCTGTGTAGAGAGTCACAAAGTGTAAGGGTGTGCAGCACGGATAGTATAGCTTAATGTTACTTATAGCTACCTACGGTTAATCTCATTTAGGTATTCAGCAGCACCATGACATCAGAGACTTAACTGTCACAGGGTACAATAGCAGCAGGTGAGGAGCTCATGTTTGGCATCCTTCTTCTGTACATCCTTCTTCATGTCACCCTATGAGGACTTAAGATGTATCGCTTGTATGACTGGTACATAAAAAAGAGGGGCACAAGACAGGTGGACGTATGAACGTGGAAACAAAAGAGAACAAAGACAAAAAGTGGTGTGAGGACGGAAAAGGAGGTCGCTCCAAGAAGAGTACCGCATCTGAATAACAAATTAGACCAACGATGGACAAAAAACATCATGTTGTATTTACTGCGGGGTGATTCTGAGGTTTGAGGTTGATGTAATAAACTAATGAAAAGGCAACATGCAGATGCATGTCTCCACAGCAGAAGATGTGCTGACAGTTTGATGGTTATTTATTTTAATTAGGATTTCCTTTTTTAAACATGTCAGGAGCTGACACAAAGCCTAACTTTGTGCATGACTTTTTTTTTTACACCTGGAACTATCGAACAGAAACTAATTCAGTCCTTGGTTCCTCCGGTCAAAATCCAGGTTTAGTTTCCGAGTTATTTAAAAGGTTCTTGGCCGCCTGGGAAAATTCTTGTGGTGGAAATACCTAAATAAATTTCTGACTTTGGCGCCCCTGGGTGGTAGTATCAAAAAAGACACTGTGCCAGACAGAAATTAAGAATTTGAAACATCGTATTTTTTATATAATTATTTTTATAATAATATAATTATATATTATAATTATTTATATGAAAGATAAGATAGCTCAAATCTAGATTCAAGAAATATTGAACAATGAACAATTCTGAAACTAAAAGGGTCTTTATTCGTTCTATGCCAAGAACCTAAATTTGAGGTTTAAAACAGTGAGAAATAAGGAGCCAGGGAGTCATTCAGTCTAAAACATGGTGTAACTACTCCGACATCTCACCTAAAACCGATTTCTTGCAAAGGGCTAAGCTGACCTCAGTGCAAATACAACTTAATGGACTAACTGTTGCGGAGGCCCTGTGGTCTCTACTGTCCATTGTAGCCTGACCTTTAGTGAAGCCCGCTGACAACAGGTCGGGTTACGGCTAAGGAGAGAGTGACACCATTCTTCTTATGGGCCTTCAGCTTCATCTGGGCTCAATACTCATCCCTGGTCTCCTTCATTCACTCACACAGCACAGGCAGGGCCTTCTATTCACTGAGGCTCCATTTAATATAGGCGAAACCTAAGCCAGTCATGGTAGAGCCGTGTTGGGTGACCAGGGGCTGATCTGTGGGTGTATGTGCCTGTGTGGCTCAGTAAGAGAGTCTTAATCTGCCCGATTATGGCTATACAACGCACTGCTCCCTAATCAAGTGTAGGAGACCTTTGAGCCGATGAGTTTGGCAACAAAAGCAACCTTTCAACATGATCAGACAGATGCTTTTTTACCCTCTTTGTCTTTGTCAATGTTTTTTACAACAAGCTGCAAACTCACAATTTGAACTGAATTTCTGAAGTGGATTTTACTGAAAATAAAACTTGGCATATATAAGCATATGTGCACCAAAACATCGGACGTGGATCTTGTCTGTGTGTCTGAGTTTATAAGCCAAACTTATCAAAAGCATCAGTAAAATCATCAGTATTTAACCCATATAACAATATAATCTAAAATTAAATACAGTCTAAAATGAGTAATATTATGGTTTAAATTAAAAGAAAATCTGATTAGAGAATAAGTAAACTGGACTAAGAATCTGATTTCAGTTGCAACTTTTGATACATGACAGTTTTTAAATACCTCAGTGATAAAGACACATTTCAATCTGTAATAAACACACACCTCTATGTACAAGACCTTGGCATAATCAGCTACATTTGGACCTGTGTACTGCGTGGTGTGGCTAAAGCTGAGACATCAGGACAATCAGGAAAAATGCATGACAGCATGACTTCCTCCTTGACAAGACAGCAACACAAAAGGCACAGTGAGGCAGAGGCCTGGAATGTAGTTAGAGTAAAAAACCCAGGACACACACACACACACACACTGTCCAGGCTTTAGCATACAAGCATGGAAAATGTCTTTAAGAGTTCACATTGCAGTGTTGTTCAGCGGAAACATATTATTCTAAAGTCACGCCAATCAAATGTTTCGGATGGAAACGAGAGACGCAGCAAGGGTAGGAAAGTTTAATAAAAATCTCAGTGCAGAAGAACATCCACACTGCCACACAAGTCATGACAGACACGGTCCATGCTGACTGCTGAAATATGGCGCCGAGCATTTGAGTTTGTAAAACAAACACGGCTATTATTGACGTGCCAAATGTGTGTATTTATGTATAAGGGAATAATCACTCTTTCATTGCTTTCTTTTCCGCAATACAAATTTGAGGCAAAATTATAGTTACGGGACCGTGGAGGAAACCGTGTTAATCGTGTAGAGCGTATTATTACTCTGGGAGCTGGGCTAGCAGGGAGACGGCTGAGTATGAGGTTTTCCTGCCTGCCGGGAAACCAAAAGCTACTGCCACCTCTAGGCATGGACATTACCCAGAACCCTACATGAAAAATCTTATGCTACAGTAAGATGCTTTAGCATGGCCAATCTGGTGGTTAAAGTGACTACTTTCAGTGAGTTCATGGATTGTTAAAACCTACTTAGGTTTGGAAATGTGGGGCATGCAGTGTTGTGGCATTAAAATAAAGTATTGCTTCTGCTATTGAAAGACGTTAAAGTGTCTTAACAGTTAATGTCGGCAGTATGTGGTCTTGTTTTGATAAAAAGGTGACCCATGGCAATTATACATCCCAGGTTATGGGTTTGATTCCCACTAGATTGACTTGAATTAAAAATATAATGACGATAAAAAGCCTCTCAAAATAAAATATGCATGTTAAAAAAGTAGGTTCCTTATATCGGCCATGAGGAGTTGTCTAAAATATAAACTGTACAGTACCAGTCAAAAGTTTGGACACACTTTCCCTTTCACTTGAATGGTAAAGTGTGTCCAAACCTTTGACTGGTACTGTAGGTTAAAGTGGTATAAACAGAGAGTTGTGGTTTCTGAAGCTTCTGACGCAGGATTGATTTGACCTTTTATATTATCTCTGAAAACAGTTTAGACAGCGCTAATCACATTAATTGCTTTAAACATGTTTAGTTTTCCTCTCTGAAACCTCCGTTTAAGGTAAACCGTCAGATCGCTACACGAGGGGAGCGGCACTGGCAGGGTGGAGGGATTTGAGCCCCGTTTGACACCATCTCACTCTTGAGTGGAGGGGTTCAGTAGCTCGGTAAACATTCGGGATGACAGCGGGGTCTTGACATGGCTGAAGGGGGCGAGAGCGGGTTGAAAGGGTGGATAGGCAGCTGATCACAACAGACATATTATGGGCCCAGCATGCAGGCTAGTGGAGGTGCGGTGCGCCTGAGGCCTTCATGGGAAATGACTCCTGACTGGCAGGGAAAAGGCCAAACCATGTCGGGGGTAAAAGGCAGCAGTGTACGGCCCTCCTCACATGCGGCGGCTCATTAGCAACCTGCAGGAGCTGTGTACGATGGAAACAAACCGGCCCTTATGGAGGGGTGTTGGGAGGAAATATAGCTGTTGACATGTCAAGACAGAAATCTGATTTAATGCTTTAATGAATGGCATAAGAAGAGAAATGCAAAGAGGGGAGAGAATCAGAGGTGGGGTAGAGGTTCTTCTCCTTGGAAAAACAATATCTGACTATGGTCTTTGCAGCCAAGGTGTTCACCTACAGCAGACAAAAGAATAAGCTCCAAGATTTTCTCTCCCAACGGTTGAGCTTTTCTAGAGTTGGTACAGATGCGAAGGAATCTCATTCAGCACTAATATATCTCTCTCTGGCCCTGGGCAGTAATTGTAGATCAGGCCTCTGAATAATGATGGGTAGATGGGATTCAACTCTTGGGCTGCTTACTAGCATGAAATTAACCATTACTCATGTTCAGAGGGCCCCCCATAAAAGAAAAAGGTCCTCAGAGCCTGAAAGCCTCCACCGGTTCTCCGCTGTGATTAGTTTTACCGAATACATCCAGGCTCCTTTACAGTCAAGCCTGACAGACATGATGAAGGGCAAAGAGGTTTTGTGGCACACACAGACTGTCAAATAAAACATGTTTTAAAGTGCAAATGACCAAAAGAAGTCTGTATAACTTTATAAGTACTAAAAAAGGGAATTTGGGGGAATGAATTGGTTTATCACAAGGTGTCTTTCTCTACCCTGACCAAGGAGGAAAACCACCAACACTTCAGGATCTGTTCGGAGGAGAGTCTGTGGAGCAGAGTGCCCCGGCTGCGGATGGAAGGAACATGTGCATTTAATCTGCCTGCTTCCAAATGCCCTGTGGCAACCACAGCAAAGAGCAGAAAAACGTAAATGGATGAAATTATATCCATATGATTCAACGAGACAGCTAAGGAGAGGCAGGTTTCTCATGCGCTTCGTCAGGATACAAAATTAAACACAGCTTGGCTAAAACATTCGCATTACATAGTTTACACATATCATTTCCACTGTGAAGCGGGACCCTTTTAGCAGCCAGCCTCATCTGTTGCGAGTAGGACTTTCATTTGAATCGAAGATACTGGTGGACTTTTTTTCCTCTTCTTTATCGCAGGAGAGAAATTAATTTACACACACTAGCTTTGTTTTTCCTTGAAGTATCTTTTCTGCCCCCATCTCCTGCACTTTCCCTAATTTCTGGGCACCTTGATTTATGAATGGTGAGATATAAGCGCACACAGCAAATGACTAAAAGCGAGGGAGTGTTGTCCAGATGCGAGTGAACAAGCGAGCAGAGCAAGAGCTCAGCTGATAAATTGGTGGGAGGAAGTAGTCATGTAAATGACTAAAGAAATTGTTCTTAACAGCCATTTTGCACTTATGCCTCGATAGTTTGGGGGGCAGATTAAAAACTATGTGGATGGCACAACAGGAAGCATTCCTATGATGACTAAATTAGCTCACATAATAAGCCGCCCTAGCTGTTTTGTTCCTTTTGCAGACTGTTTGCTGGAGATTGAGGAGGAAGTGTAGTGATAGATCTGAACCCCTGTTCCTGCGGTGGAGTGCTGGCACAGTGCGAGCCTGGCTGCACAACAACATAGTGAGGCTTCATGGAAGCACTTAACCCGCTGTGATTCAGAGGCCTTCATTCAAATGTCTACCAGCTCTGCAGCCCTGCATCAGATTAGAGAGCTAAAATGTGATTTCCTCTTAAACCAGGCAGCCTGGGGTTTACTGGTTTACCAGGTTGAGGGGAAAAAGGAAAACAGGGTCACGTTCTCAAAGAGATGAAGCGGACTGGAAAAGGATATGTGTGTTATCATGCGACGCTAGCGGAGAACCAAACCGACTTCCACCTTGATTCTTCTATTGCCCCAGCATATTAAATTTTCCTTCTGGGCAAAGGCTCAGGGTGTCAAGAAATTATTTTCGCACTGACATACTTTACACTGAACTCGCCTTCTAACAAACATTGGTAACATCTGTATCAATGCTCCTCGGCGAGAGAGGACAGAGTTTGGACACAGCAGAACTACAACAGCAGATTGCACAAGTGATGCTCTTAAGCCACTTTCAGACATTGAATCCGTCACATTGCTGGCATCATCTATCTGTGAAAGAAATAGTTTCTTGGAATTTGAACATCATGTAGGTTGCCTTACATTAATATTCATGTCCAAAATGGCAGCATTCAAACATGACAGGACTGTTATGGATAGACCTGTAGTGTTTGAAGTGCAAAAGCCTCTTTTTTCCTTTCCTTTTCCAGCTTTTGTTAGATCCCCTGATAAATATATGCACCAATTTCATCATTAATTAGATATGACATTGCATCCAAGAGGAAATGTATTATTTTCAATGATTCCCTACTTCTTCCCCTGTATGTTTATGTATAAAGGATTTTAGAAAACAGGAAAATAATAAAATAAATAAAACAAAAAGTATTCATTGTGCAAGAGGTTATAATGAATGAAAGCTCAAAATTTACGGGGACTTGGCTGCTGATTAATATGATGGGGTGTTTATCTCTTTAGTCCTGCACCAAACATTTCTTATTGCTCATTTGCAGTGAGGACAATCTGTACAAATTGGCTTATTGACACAATTCCATGGTGATTTTATTTCCTTGAGCATGGGAAATTATTATTAAATGAGAAAATGTTATTAAGAAGACAAAACAAAACGCACATTTACTAGATGCCTTTCTTAATTTAACCTTGTGCTGTTGCAGCCTTTTTGTGACGATATTCAATAGAGACTTGAGTCGTGCAAGAAGTGTTACGGAAATGTTACTAAGTCTGAGGTTTACAAAAAAGTGTTCACACACACATTTACACACCAATGGCAACCAAGCCTCCATGCAAAGTGCTGGCCTCCATCCTGTTTCACAGAGACTTGTTTATTTGAGACTATATGAGACCCCGTATATGAGACTAACATATAAAGTACCATCATACCTACGGTGTTTCTATGCAAAACAGAGCAAGTACCTGGTGTTGTTCTTTAAACAGTAAGATTGAAAGATAAGAAACATTTATTGTACAGTTGAATACTGGCTAAATAACCAGTGGATATGAGAGGGATTTGGGATGTCACGCATGATCTTGTGACCTCTCATTCAGCAAAAGGCTTCTAAAAGAGCCATCCCACTTTGCCTCGTGACAGAGTGTTTATTCTCACTACCGATCCCAACCATTTATAATGGCTAATTAGAGTGCAATACAAAGCTTCCACTGCCACAGCCATTAGTAACCATCAAGGCATTAATTATAAACCCATTCGCGAAATCCGAACCCGCCATGAAAAAGACAGACTCGGGGTTACGCAATGAAAATCCTAAACATGATCTGTGTTCCGAGCCGGCGCCGGGACTGATGTTACTGGCAGTCAATGCAGGATCCTGTTTGACGGGTCCATGAGCTACGGCGTCCTCTGACACCCGCGCTTCAATCTGTCCAGCACCTTTCACTCACACCTGCCTCTATTCTCACTCTCGCGTTCTCTCTCTGTCTCTCTTTTACCCCCTTCTGCCAATAAGCTCCTCTTGCTCCAGCCCTACAATGGGGTGTTGTATACCTCAATGTGCTCCATGACTCTATTTTATATCGGTGCTATTGGGGGATGATAGACACCAATTCAGTATCAGCCAGTAATGACAATAACGCTATGTTTAATTGATCCACTTTATTACTCTTTTGTTAGACTATTGTGTCCTGAAGGGATGTTTTTATTGGATTATCACCATCATCCATCGTTTTCTCCTTCCTCTGTGACTGCTCCTCTCAGTCTGTCTGGCATTCTAACTTTTCTATTTAGGCATTTACTTGACTCTCTCCTCCACAGCTATTCTACTTTTACTCTAAAAGTAAACACGTTGCTTTGCGTGTTGTTAGCATTTAATTGCAATAAAAGGAAATGTTTTTACATTAACATGGCTCGTCTACTGAAATTTCCTTAATTTCCCAGGGTGAAAAAAGTCCAAACAAAGAAAAGAAAAAGAACTTGCTCAAAATGCAACATGTCTTATGATTGCACTTTATTTTGGTCTACTGAGGCTGCTGGAAATGGGGAAATTGGCATCTTTGGACATTGCCACAGGTCTGGAAAGATGCCCTCACTCCTAACATTAACCATTCATGCTTTAGAAAGAAAGTCCCCCAAAAATCCACCGCAAAACAGAACACCATCGCCAGAAGCTGATTGCTAACAGCATGAAAGTGTTTTAGGGTGTATTTTTTTAAGTATGGGTTCTTGCTGTGGTCAGAGAATATTTCATGCTAATGTGCACACAACACCGCAATTTTATTTTAAATTAAATGCAAACAGGGACACGCTTTGTGATTTCAGATGTGGATGTATTTTTCGATCTTGCCTACTGGCTTTAAATTCTTGTGTGACCGACAACCTGATACAGTGAATGCCACAGTTGAAGTCCAAAGTGTTCCTGTATCACAGAGACTTGTTATGTAAAGAAATAAAAGCCCTTCTTCTATTTTGTCAAACACATTCGTTGTCCACACAAGGCAAGAGTCGACACAGCTGTCTAAAGGCTCACTCCTACTGCAGCATACACTGGGCGACTCTATAACTCTGACGTGACAACAAATAAACATTGCTGAAGTCCAGGGAGATGCCAAGTCAAATACCTTGATGCCAGAAGCACTATAGTATTCAGACAGAAAACATGCCAGCAAAATTAAACAATAGGTCAACATGGCATTGTTATCAATGCCAGCCCAAGGACTCAAGCAGGGTGTAGAGGAGGAGAGTGCGTTTACGCAACCCCCTGGAGGGGGACCAGACCGCAAAGCCTTCTGGGTAAAAAAGCAGCTGCCCAAGAAATGTGGTGCAACCGAGATGCCACGGTGCCCCTAGATTTGTTCACTCCTCAGCATGCAAAGGTTGTGTTTTTTTCTGCTCTCTGTGGGTTTCAGGCTCCAGTTTCCAGTTCTGTGGATACGGCTGGTTGCAATACATCAGACTGCGCTTGGCATTCAGTGTGTCAAGTCAAATCACGGCTCGGGCGTTCTCAGCTAGCACATCACCATTCATTCACATTTCAATCTATCAATTCACCACATTTCAGCATATAGTCCTCTATTCATATTCAATAACTCAGTCCACACTAACATGTCTGTGCCCACTGTCCTATAGGAAAACACATTTATTTGAGCACAAAACCACTCCCCATTCCTGTGCAATTACAATGGGACTCGAGTAACCAGCCATCGGCAAAAATCATGAGGTTCCACTATTCACTGGTATTCTTCGGTAAAAGTTTTCATATATATGGAATATTTCCTTCAAATATTTCATAAGACATGTGTTTATGTTACCATAATATGAGTCCCAGCCTGGTATTCGTTGGCCTTACACAATTTGCCAGTTAGCGTGCAGGCACATTACAATACACAATTTTTCCCATATAGAATATGTATTTCCTGGCTGTACTTGTACTTGTGTAAATCATGCATGACCTGATCAAAATTTCTTGGCTTAATACCTTTCAAGCTTAAATTGGCATACTGATATTTTGTTTGCTTTGCCCCTGACAAGGATGCAGCGTGATCTCAATGACAGCTGCTGCGTGACACAGAATGAAAGATCGCTGTTATGAGAAGCTGGAAGAACAGAGGAAAAACAAAAGGATATGCTCTGACTTATAGGCTTCTTACTTCTACAGTAATTCTGCTCAAATAACTAAAACCAATCTGGTTCTAAACCCCACATAAACCTTTTTACATCGATGTTAAACCAATTCCAAAGCTGAACTGACTATGTGAAACAGATGTTTTTAGAAGTGAACAGAAAGCGAGAGGGCTTCTTTCTGGAGACAGTTAGAGATCATTGGGGTGTAAAACTCTACGGGGGAGAGGTAAATCTAAGCTTAAATATCAGTCTCTAAAGTGCCAGTTCTGCTGGGTCACACAATCATAAAATACGGTAATAAGAAACTGAATCATTCTGTGTATCGTGACCTTATATGTCCCACTGCAAAAGAGTTTTGGTCCCGTCTCCATTTCTTTCTCCAATCTCCCCCTCTCTTTCATTATCAATCATTACAGTAGATGTGGTTTTGGTAAAAGGCTCACTGTTTTGATATATGTGCCATTAAACACCACAACCCACGCCTCAACATTCTCCTTGGATCTTTCCGTTTGGATCTCTCGTCACTCTCTCACTCTCTTGTGGGCATTTGAAAACACACTGAAGGTCTTGACAGTGTAAACACACACACACGTCTCAGCTTGGAGAGTTTGGTCGACTTGTAACAAACACTTGAGCTGTGTGTGCAAATGCTTCAAAAATGCTCTCTAGTCCGCATTCAGTGCATACCAAATCACTTGTCATGCATAATGCCTTGTGATGAATTCTGGGCAAAAGTGTCGTTTTTTGGGATGACATCAGTGGAGCTGAATTGCCTGTCTGGCTCCGTTTCTTTCAGCCTTCACTTCTTTTCTCAAACATTCAAATTAAACCCGGCACACTAACCACAGAACACCGCAGTGCATAATTTAAACTTGACACCCTTAATGTAAACACGTCTTTCGCTACATAATTTATCCATACTTCTCTTAGTGTTTGTTTTGCACGGTAGCAACTCAGTTTCTCATATATATTAGCTGCAGGTCTAGCCTAGTGTGCTGTGGTGCAGTGTGGGTCAGGCTGGGTGGGGGGATACTGTCGTCCTGGGGTTGTGGCGTGGCCCTGAGGCAGAAGCGGTCCCAGTGTACATAAATGTCCTTCTTGTTTGCTTGTTTGGTGGCGGTTGGGGGTAAATGCTGCTCTGGACTCAGTTCTACGCAGTGCCCTCTGCCACACTGACAAGTCAGCAAAAAACAAAAACAAACATTTGGATGCGCTAAGAGATTTACCTCTGTTCAAAACACACGCAGCACACACACTACAATCTTAACCAGTTTGGTGGGTATGTTTGCGAAGCGGTTGCTGTTGCAGAAATTGTGCCAGGGCACAAAACGAGGCCAGTGTGTTGATGTGAGGAGTGGGAGAAGATGGTCGCCTCAGAGGAGAAAGAACCTGTTATGTATTTGCCCCGTAAAAAATGCCACAAACATACTTTGGCTATAATTATCTGTTTGACTGTAGCAAAGAAACGGTTAAGTACGCCTCCACAATACACATGATCCATGACGGTATGCAGCAAAGGGCACTAACAACCAGGGAAATGTAGGAGTCTAGAAGGGAGTCTAAAAAGGCCCATGACCTCAGGAAGAGATCCCACGGCTCTCCTTCGTCCTCCCTCCCTGTGTGTGCTGCATAAACCGGGTTTGAATCCCTGCAACAGCCCACTGAACATGACAGAGACCCTGAACACACACCCCAGCTTCATCTATCCGATGTATTAGTAAACTGATCTGGTTCAGTAGAGAGGTTAAACTGATTAAGGTTCTAGATGGGACACAATTATGACACAATCTCTGTGCAATGCCTAACCAGCCGCAGCCTTGGGTCTTCAGGTTTCCGATACCAGAGCGTGATTAAATGTTGAGGAAATGGGGAAATTCAAAATATTGCATTCCAGACAAATGCAATTAGAGTGTATCACATATAGTAAATCCTGCATGCTTTGATACCTGGTGATGAGGTTGAAAGCAAGGTAGCTGTAGTTTGACCTTTTGTAGCTTGAGTTCATTGCAGCATGTGTACGATACTTTAAAGAAATGAATAAACTGCTTATGTTGTGGATGTTGTGCACCAATGTTAATAGCAGTATTTCTAAAAGCAACAATCACTCAAATACAGCCCATACGTAATGACAGCTGCTCACCCAGTGTGTACGTGATGTCTCCTGCTTCCTAACATGGGTGCCCATAATGCGTGAGCATTAGTGTCTTCCTTTAGCTCTGGCACTGTGTGGTGGCTTGATCCCAATTACATTTACTAGGCTACAAGTTAACATGCTAACATTTTCGTTGTAGCAAACGAATTTTGTGTGATTTATGATTATAGTCCAGCTGCAGAACCTCTGCACCCTCAGCTCCACACCTGCAGTTTCAGACATGCCAACTTGTGACACTTTCTGGCACAAGTTGGCATGTCTTGAGCAAGAGGTTGCTATGCACGAAATGAACATTGCCTACTTTACCATTTTGTGCTGACAGGAAATCCTAACTTTGTCACTTGTCCAACGAAAACCTGTTAAAATTAGTATGGAATTAGGACACAACTTTTGACATACTGATGTGCATCATACACAGTGAGAATGAGGGAGCAACTTAAACTGTAACACTTTGTTAAAAATGTTAAACTTTAAAGGTTTTAAATAAACCTCTATTATGGACTGTTCATGTTGATGACATGATAAATGAAATAATTCTACCAGAATTAATCGCCTAAAATGTCATCATTAAAATAAATTTAAAAAATAATAATTATTTTTATTTAATTTCAATTAATTGTAATCTTATTTCGATATACTATATGTTTTGTGACTATATTATCTATACAACATAAAACACCCCACAGGTTTAATATTTATGTCAGAAGGATACTTAATAGTCAATAAATAGATAAATGTTCTACAAGCATCGTGGAATAATTCTGTCAAAGTCCTATATGGCAAACAAATTTAAATGATTTGTTATTGAAATGTTTCAGTGTCTTGCTAAATTAAAATAACACAGAGGCGTATGTTGTGGTTGCGTAGGTGCAATAAGTGTTGAGTGTATCAAAGCAGTGCTAAAGTCAGATATAAATGATAGATAGTGGAGAGAAAGAGAGAGGTGGTGTTGGGGGGGTTAGAGAGTACTGGACTACATTACTGCAAAAGACTGACTGGAAAACATTTTTCAGCCGGACAAGAAGTTGGCCAGGTCCGCTCAACAAGGCAAACAAGCAAGATCCATCTGTCCAGGGCTTTCGTTTGTATGCTAAAACATCAGTCGCAGAGAACCTCCGCCAGCATTTTCATCATACGAATATCACATGTGGACAGTGTTGTGTTACTATCAGCATGACGACTGGACTGCCAAGCGGCACAGCAGATCTGACAGAAGACAGAAGGACAACCACTGGAAGGGATTATGGGTTTGTAGAAAGAAATTAGACTATCTAGCTACCTGATAAACTCACTTGCCTGGGAAAGAACTGACAACGTTCATTCTGAAAATTATTTAATGGGGAGCAGCGGCACAGGACTTTCAGATAGAGTGCTATAAGTTGATCTCCACCAGGTTGTTATTTGGGCCTGATTGGGTCTTTGCATTTGTGCCAACTTAACTGACTTTGGGAGTGCTGTTTCCTAAGCTTGCAGTTACTCCTGACATGCTGAATCAATGCAGTTTCTCGCCTATTGACCCTAATTACTTTAAATGAGCCATATAGAGACCTCTCCTCTCCAAGACATTGGAGTGAATATATGTGTGTTTGTGTGTGTGTGTGTGTGTGTGTGTGTACACAGCCTGAGGAACCTGTTGGCCGTGCTTTTGTGCAGGTTATTTGGTTTCCATGCATGCCCAAACTCCTAGGGTTAGTTTAAATGTCTGCATGTTGTTGCTGTTGGACATACAGTTATAACAGTTATATGCGTGTATATCTGAGCCAGCGTTCTTTAGGATCATCTGAAAGCGAACCACGGTCCATACATCTTCACTACAGGTAGTTTTGGGCTTCGGTGGTTCAGAAACTGGACTCAGAGATTGTGGCATCTAGTGTCAGAGGCTCATACGGGTACAAACACATTAATATCAACGTCACTCGCCGCCTGCACCCAGTGCCCAGACAGCTCCAGTTTCAGGCGGCATTCAGCGGAAAAGTCGGGTCATGTGCTGAACCTCAGTTTTAATTAGCTAATGGCACTCCCTGTTTCATCTCCTGCGTCTGAGCTGATTACTCACAAAAGACTCCATTTACCCCTGAAAACACACGCCATCTTGGCATCGGCCCACGCTCTAGGTCCCAACATCTGCAGCCGAGGGATTTTGCCACTCTCCTCCAAAAATCAGTCTAGTAAATCTAAATATATATGTTTGCTGGTTTCACACCACTGAAAAAAAAGGTAATTCCATGATCTACACTTTTTTCCAGCGGGCCTTGACATCCAACTTTCCTTCAACAAGTGGTTTGACTGAGTGGCTCAGTGAGTGTAGGTGTGTTTTGGTGTTTGTCTGTGCACGCACATGTGTATGTGTTTGGACTGGGTCCCATTAAGCAGCTAATGCTGGCTGTGTTTTATCATTGTGAAATGGGCAAGTCTGTCTCGCCTTTGGCTGTAACATATAACGTATGTGAATCTATCCTTTAATGGAGGAATTTTCTTTACATCTTTCGTTACATCACCTTAATGCTATCAACCCCGGCTGAAAATCTTTTTTGAACTTTAATCAAACATTAACAAAGAAACTAATAGTGTAAATTACCAAGGACATGCTGCATAATGAAAACATGTTAATCTCCTTACTAAATAAGATATAAATCACAATTAAGATAGTCTTACTTTACTTACATAAAACTTAAAAATTCGTCTTTTCAGCCAGAGGCAAAAATTACATTTTAAATGAAGTAATGTTGTATCTAAGGCAAAAATAACATAATACTTAATAACAACATTACCTGTGCTTTTGTTAGAATTTCTAAAAATAAAGCATCTTTCTTAGTTTAACAGTCATGCATTTGAAGACAGTAGCATAACAAAACCAGTAAATCAGGTTTCACGCCTTGAACCACTGACTGTATCCTTTAACCCACAACAACATAACCTCCTCTGATAACATTTAAAACATACTATTGTTTTGAATAGCATCAAAAAAATATGACCAAAAAAGCTATGCCAAAGAAACCGAATGAAGTACACAGGCCTGAGGTCCCTCTGCCATGTAATCGCTCTGTCCTTTCCACACAAAAAGCTTCCATGGTTTAGGAGGATATTTCCTGACCTTCATAGCTCACAGTCCAGTCATCAGACCCTTCAAATCCGCTGGGCCGGCCTCTGACAAAGCAGAACAATATCAAAGTCTGGGTCCATGTCAGGGCTGCTCTTGCTGGATATATTTTTAATATTTATGCAGACACAGGAAAAAAATGCAATAAACTAAAACAACAAGTGAATTAGGCATGAAACACAACAGGATATTGCAGAGAGATTATGTTGTTTCCTTTTTGCCCGTGCGTCCTTTAGTGCTTGCCTGCCCTACACAACAGCCCACGGCCAGATTTAATTGGCGGGGAAGAGGGAAACACGTATTTACTAAAAAGGTAGCAGAACCTTTTAAGAGCCACGAACTCAGCCATCTACATATGGACGGAACTGACTTTTTTCTTTAATGCGGAATTTTGTAAAATATTAGCCAGGTACAGATTGTGACAGGCCCACGCAGGGGTCGGGCTGCGAGTTGTGTGTTGTGATAATGACTTTTTCCTGCCAAGACGCAGCATGAAGCAAATGCTGTGCAGCTGTATGAAAAGGGAGATATGGTTTATATATATATATATATATACACTACCGTTCAAAAGTTTGGGGTCACCCAAACAATTTTGTGTTTTCCATGAAAAGTCACACTTATTCACCACCATACGTTGTGAAATGAATAGAA
>JAVQJL010024499.1:0-21392 GCA_036024295.1 Nannoperca obscura | reverse complement strand
ACCGGGTGTTTATTAGGGTTTAATCATTTTTTTTTTGTTGTTGTTTTCTGGTCCCCCCCCCCCCCCCCCCCCCGTTGCAGCCGTGAGCGGGGCTGAGGACGTGGCGCTCTACGTGGGCATGGTGGCGGTGGCTCTGTGTCTGACTCTGCTGCTCATCGTGGTGGTCCTGGTCTACCGGCGCAAGAAGGAAGGCCTGGATGCCGACGTGGCGGACTCGTCCATCCTCACCACTGGCTTCCAGCCCATGGGCATCAAGCCCAGCAAGCCAGGTGTGTGGGCACCGCGGCCACGCAGGCCTCCCCCCCACAGCAGTAGGACACTGTTCTTTGTTCTACCCTCCTCTGTGCGTCCGTCGGCCCATCCATCTGCCCACCATGACTGTGCAGCACTCATCTACATGTCCCACTGATCCTGTGTTTGTTTGTGGTTGTGGAGGTGGTGTGAATGTGTTCACGGTGGTTTGTAGTCTAAACAAGATGTATTGTTGTTTGTGTGTGTGCGCGTGTGTGTGCCCGCGTGCGCATGGTGCACGAGCTGTTTATTTGCCTGCCTGAGACATTATGTTTCGCCACCACCTCATTGTCAGGAAATGTACCCACTCTGTTTACTGCCTGTATAGAGCCTCTGAGGTTTACCAACAAGTAATAGAAATACAACTGTCTGAGTTGGATGGAGATGGGGAACTGGGTTGCCGTGCCTGTGATTCACCGTGGAAGAAAAGCCTTTATACATTCTGGGTGTTAAGCTGTATCTGAGTTCTGTTTGGAATTGATTGTGTGGTTGCTAAAGAGACAGAGACAGAGAGAGGGGAGGGGAATAGACTGGCTTTGGGTGGAATTTGTGTTTGTGTATTGTCAAAGAGTGTGTGCGTGTGAGTCTTCTGTTTTCTGCACCATGTGTCTTTGCTTGTTTGTTTCAGTTTTCTGTGTGTGTGTTGCGACAGCTTCAGAGTGTGAGGTCTGTCTCTGTGATTTACGAAACCCCCCCCACCTGCCACTCATAGAGATTCGCACATTTTCTTTTTTTATTATTCAAACAGAGAATTCCCATTTGCTCACCATCCAGCCTGATCTAACCACTACCACCACCAGTTACCAAGGCACCCTGCGCGCTCGCCACGATGCCACTGGGAAGTTTTCAATGACCAACGGGCCTCTGCTGGACCCGCTTCCCAACGGCTCACACACTCTGCACAATGGCAAGCTTAACTCGGACCCTGCCGAGTTCGTGAGCAGGCTGTCCACTCAGAGCTACTTTAAAACGCTGCCTCGCGATGTAGCGAACACCTCCTACGGGACCTTCAACTTCCTGGGAGGGAGACTGACAATCCCCAGCACAGGTGGGTTCTTCGTTTAGGTTCACAGGAGTTTCCAAGGAGACTTTCACACCTGTAGTTTGTTTCTTTTTAGTTTGGCTCAAGAAAAATAAAAGATACAGTTTTGAGCTCATGAAGAGAAAATGGATTATGAGCACTGTTAGAGACTGCACCTTGCACTCGCATATCATAAATAGACAGACAGACAGAAACGGGACAAACACATTTTCCGTAATTTTACGAAAATACTGTGTGGTTGTGCTTGGAACACAAGTTTAACACAACTCTGTTTTAAGTCCTTTTCACTCTCTGATATATCAGGAAAGATCCCTACACTGACGTGACGACCCTTCTGATGGTTCTATTACGGTTACCTAGCGGTCTTGTATGAATACATGGATTTTATACAGGAGCTTCAGGAGATTATATCAGGAGATTGCTTTTTTTTTAAACAGATGCATTTCATAGTAGTTTAGCTTTTGAAATTATGCTAAAATCACACTTCTGCTATCAAGACAAGACTCTTTCCAGTCCTGTTTCTACGTGTCCAACATTTTATGATATGTGAGGTGTAGCTGCAGAACTAAAATGCCTTTTACTTTTTGTGTTAGCTCTTTGTGACACTAGACCACTTGTGTGTTTGGAGTTGGGGACAGGGTAAGCTGCTAATGAATTGTTCTTCTTGGGATCAATAAAGTTGTCTGAATCTGAATCTAGAGAAGACCATAAAAGAAGAAAAAAAAAGAACACGTAGAAGATGCAGTAAAGTGCAGCATGAATTAGTGTCAGTCCAATGTAGCGCTAATGATGCTGGATGACAGTCCCCAAAACTGTCCAGTCGATGAGTTACCTGCCAGTCCGTAAGTCTATGTTTCCCTCTTACCATTTATAATGGACCAGAACTAAAGGGCAACGATCTATAATTTATAGGTCCGGACCAGTTTACTGCTTCCTACTGTAATTTGTAAATGGGATTTATGAAAACTATTAAAGATGAGACGGCAATGAGTAAAAACTTATCATACCAAAGTTGGACAGTAAAAGCAGAGCTGTTTTCATTCAGGTATTGTTTCAGTAGACACAGCCTTGTAAGTCTGTGCTGTGTAGGGACGGAGATTTCAGTAATCCTCCAGGATGTTCTGTTTGCCGCTATACTTCAAACAAACAAGAAGGGTTCCATCTAAACAAAGTAACATCTGCTACTAAGTGTAGAAATACGGTGGGAACAAATCAGTTTTTATTTGTATTGCACATTGCATACCTTTTTCATTGCTTGTACATAAAAAAGAACATTTACAGAAACTTTATTACACCTACTTTAATGACATGATGCCTCTGACTGGACAATAACAAAGGGGAATTTATCAGTAACAGCTGAGTCCCATAAACGCCTCACTGTGTCATTGAAGCCGACCCAGGCCATTCAGCCTCTAAATCTCGTGCGTTTCCTAATAGGTTTGTGCCAGGATAACACGTGTGTGTTTCAGCACTTCATACAAAACGACTTAGTGCACAGGCTGTATTTCTCTCTGCGATAAAAATAAGTTTATACCAGTTATAAGGAACAAGATGAGACACCATAAAAGTGTTAAGGGCTCGTTTTAGCTGGACGATTAAGGTGGATCGTGTGTGAAAGGTTCACTTGTTTATCTAAAAAGTGATTAGTCCAAAGATTAAATCATACAGGAAAAAGCAAGGTATTTGCCTTTACAGTATCTAACATGCACAATGTGTCAATTACTTACATCTTCACTGCACGGCCTTAATAGCTGAAATATTCAGTGCAGTGAGGAGACAACTAGCTATACAATCAAGAGTGTGCGCCAAATACATTGTACTCTGAAAGATTTCTGGAATAGAACCTAGAACAAATTATTCCAATTAGGCCCCTCGCTTCTGACAGAGCTGGTTGTATTTGTAGCTGAGTGTCAGTTGTGTGCTGTGAGCATGGACAGAAGAATAGAGATAGTCCATTAAAGATTAGTCTGATAAAAGATATAAAAAGCCCCACCATCATTAGTCCCTTATTTTGCATCCCCACTTCACATTAGCTCAGTACAGAGCTTATATAATCATACTGGAGGACAGTGTTTTCACTTTGCTCATTGTAGGCTGTCTAGATTAGCCTATGACAGTGCCAGCACGCCAGTATCTTGTGGGAGAAGGTCTTTTTTTTTCTCTCCGTGTTTTTTCCTTGCCATCACTCACTCTCTCTCTCTCTCTCTCCTCAGATATTTTATGCATGGATTAACTCAAAGCCATGTAGACTATACCACATATCGGCACCCATGTTCTCATAGGAACACAGCAGGGGGGGGATCTACTCGCATGCATTCACTCAGACTATCATTATCATTTAGCACAGTTATAGAGTGGGCACACAAAGACATGGTTTATAGATTCAGACAAGGCTGTGAGCATTCAGGCACCTTTTGCCTTATCCAAACAGATGTTGTTATGGTAAACAGACCCAGTTTGCAATCCAGAGACTGTTAAAGATTGTGTCACATAGTCACTGTTTGTTCTACATTTTAAATAGGATTTTATGAGGATGATTTTGGCATGAGAATCGCAACACAAATGCCACAACACTCAAACTACGTCAATAGCTCTCTCTATTCTCCAAGGTGCGTTCCTACACTCTCCTGAGGAAGTGTAATTTTCCTGGAGTAGTCTGTTTCGTGGTCTCAATTATCTACTTGGTGGCAGACAGAGGACATTTAAACTGCGATGCAGCATGCGCTTTTGTCTCAGCTAATTGTTGACCGTGGGGACGCATGCTGCCTCGGCTGCCAGTGCAAAGATTTGCATCTACTGTACCTGACGGAGGCTGCCTCTGACCTTCAGAATAGATTTGGGTTTTTTTGTTGTTTTTGCAGCCATGCAGTTTTGTTGAGTGGGCCGGCTTCCTTTTGTGAGATGACAAAAGCGTTGTTCAGTCAGAACAAATGAGCCTGTCCCCCTTACCCACCCCCCTCTCTCCCTTTGTTATTATTTGCATTAGGAATCAGTCTGCTCATTCCTCCCGAGGCCATCCCCAGAGGAAAGATCTATGAGATTTATCTCACTGTTCAGAGGAAGGAAGATTTAAGGTGGGTCTCTTTAACACGGCCTAACTGGCAGTCTTCCCTGGATGCCACTAGGCTGTTTGTTTTGATGCTCTACTGTTCCATTAGGAAAGGCTTAAGAGGCTGTGCCAGTACTGTGGAGGAGGGATGTAAATAAATAACACAGCCTTTTACCAGGATGTGGACTATTTAAGTTAAATGAATTGTTTGGAAAACACTGTTTATCTGGCTTGCTGCACTCAGTCTCCGAAGGCACAGTCATTGTAGCGTGCTGTGATAGTGTTATGTTATAACTCAGTTGTCACAACTTGGTCCAGCTAGTCAGTGAGTCCAGCAGGCTTTCATTATTCTCTGTTCCAGCTGCTAGATAATTTGCAGAGGTGACAGCATACAAGAGACCTGTAAGTTCTCACTAATAATTTGACAAGTAAAAGCCAAAGCACTTCATCACGATTCATTCCACCCTCTCTCTCTCTCTCTCCACGGTGTAGGTTACCCCTGGCCGGCTGCCAGACCCTGCTCAGCCCCGTCGTGAGTTGTGGCCCTCCGGGGGTGGTCCTGAGCCGGCCGGTTATCCTCAGCATGGACCACTGCTCTGACGCATGCCTGGATAACTGGGCCGTCCGCCTCAAAAAGCAGAACTACGAGGGCGCCTGGGAGGTGAAACTCCAGCACAAATCCTAGAAAGACAAAGTTGCCACCCAGTGAATTTGTAAAGTCTCACTGATCTCACTGAGAGCTTTCCTTGAAAAACGAAAAACTTGCTCAGCGGAGACTTGAACCTCACACAGGAAAGCACTAAAAGCTGTGTAGCGGAGGTAGTTCTGGCCCAGCATTCATCCTCTCCATAGGGTTTAAATTATATTGACCATCAGGTGTTTTCTCATCAGGCTGGAACAAAAGCCTGAAAGCAATGGCTCTCTCCAGCTCAAGAGTTGCTAGGCAACCTGTGTCTCAAAACAGAAATTCTCTAAGCAAATTACTGATCCTCAAAGTACTCTTCTGAGCGCTCCTTGACCATTTTTGACCGCTGTTTCCAATTACAGAGCTCCCTCCCCATTTTTTTTGTCCATGAAATTTGAAAGTAACCAGAACTCCAATAGGAAGAGTTCAGACGAACGTTTGGTGTCCGTGCACACACACACACACACACACACACACACACACACACGTGCACACAAACAATGGTTTGAGGCAGTATACCCATCTCAACAATCCACAGAGATTGGAAAGGGTGCTGGTGGGCTTTGGAGTGTTAGTAGGTCTTCTTTCATGTTCGATGTTGTGCATAAATTATTCAGCTTCCCCATGTGTGGCGGTGGTGGGGTGTCTGTGGGATGGATTGGCCTGTCTGAGGCAGAGGTTAGACCAGCACTTTTAATCATTGGCTGGACCAAATATAGCCCAAGCGGCCTGACTGCGTGGCCACCAAAGGAAAAAGCGCCAGGTGGACGAGAGGATGAGAGTGGAAACAACCGCAGAGAGTGCGAAGAGGAGGGGAATGAAAGAAAGGAGACAAAAAGGGAAAGGCAAAGTGGACAGGCAGGTAATGTAGATGTAGGGGAGTGATTAGAAAGAGTGGGTGATTGGGGGATATGTGGCTCAGGATAGAAGGGAAAGACATGGTGAAAATGGACCTGCAGAAACGGCGGGAGTAAGAGAAATGAACTGCCCGTAGAGAGAGCGCTCAGTGGCGTAATTGAGCCACCTGACTCTGCTTCACTTCAAAGAAATATTAAGATGATGAAAAAGTTCGACTCCATTGTGGTTGCAGCAAATGAATTGTGTCAATACTGATTCTATTGATGTAGATGGTGTCTGGTTGAATCGATCCTAGAGGGGGGCTTGCTGGGCATTTGGCAGGCAGAGTGCTCCCTTCAGCTTAACTGGCTAATGAGAAGAGTCGGTCAACTGGCATGATGGGATTTTAGAGAAAATGTTGTCACCTTGGGTCCAATTTTCCCCCATCAAATTAGCCCGGAGAGCAGCGGAATTATCTCACAATTGTCCCGTACTTTGAGGGGATGGGATATTTTGTGTGAGGCGAAGTCTGTCATCTTTATTAGAGATGCAGTTGTGGTACAGCACTTCAGCTCTGTAACAAACCAAGAAAAATCCAATGTTTAAATCTGTCTTTTTTTTCCGTCATTGGCAAATTAAAGTTCCAATTAATTCTTGCTCACTTGCAATTCCTCTGTTGCCGTTTTAAGAAAGAAAAAAAAACACTCCTCACAATCAGGCAACAGTGTCGTTTTGCAGATAAATTGGCAAGTTTTCACCTTTCTTAGCAAATCTCAAAGGCTGAAGGGATTTCCGGAAATCCCAATAATCAGATATTTACTGCACCTCCAGTCTTTTCTTTCTCCAGAACCATCTATTCTTGCCAGGAATCTATTCGAGTCTCCTTTCATGTCAAACGAGTACCTCGTTCATGCATTATTAAGTAAATTGATGGTGTTCTATAGGATGTGTGTCTTTGTAGGAGGAGATGAGTCTTTGTCAGTATGGAGTAAGTGTACTCCAGTGAAAAGGGAATGTGAAGCCAGCTCAAAATATTCCTCTTGTTTTCCTGATCTCAACTGTTACCTGGACACTTTGTAGCATTGCCTTAAAGACCTTTAGCTTAAATGTCACACTGCAGGAGGGACAGAGTTTGGGGCCTTGCTACTGCTCTAAACTAGTTTCTTAACAAACCTTTACAAACACACACCCACTCATGCAGACATCACAGGTACCCAGGCGAACACATTCCACAACACAATTGGGTGCTTGACCTCCCATACACACCTTGATTTTTTTTTTCCCCCCCTCCACCTCGCCTCCCCCAGGACGTCCTGCTGATGGGGGAGGAGCTGGTGTCGGAGCCCTATTACTGCCAGCTCGAGGCCGAGACGTGCCGGCTTTTCTCTGAGCAGCTGGGCACCCTCGCCCTGGTGGGAGAGTCCCTGCACATGGGCGCCGCCAAGCGCCTGAGGCTGGTGCTCTTCTCCGACGCCTACTGCTCCACGCTGGAGTACAACATCAGGGTCTACTGCATGGACGACACGCAGGACGTCTTCAAGGTAAATTGCCACAAATGTAGCGCCGCCTGTTACTGTTTGGCGGTCGGTTTTTCCAGCCTGAGATTGGATCGCATCAGCTGAATGATGGGCAGACTATTATGTGTAATAGCATTGTGTGTCACATTGGAAGGTTAGTAAAAATCAGCACAGACATGTAGGAGTTAGGCATAGCCATGGTAAATTGAACAATATTGCAGGGCTGATTACACCATGTGCAGTTCAAGGGTGTGTGATTTGTGGAGCCGATGCCCCCCTGAGTCTCCTGAAACAATGCATATGTCCAGGTTAATGGAGGTATACAGTACAAGTGTCTGAGTGTGTGTTTGTGTGCATGCCTACAGAGATGTTTCACTCCTTTCATGCCGTCAGTGGTTCTGCTTGGCTGCCGTGGGCCAAGAAGTTTCCCCATCACTTTGTTCAACAGCATATTTCGCTTCTCTTTTTGCTCTCAACACGGACAGAGTATAATCAAGCACTAATGCCTTCCTCCCTCCCCCGAGGACTGCCTCTGAGTAGCCTGTTAAGATTTCATTTGCATGGTTAATTAGTAAATTAAAAGGAACGCCTGCCCCAATCTTTTCCCAGCAACCCGTTCTCTCTCTCTTTCTCTTTACTCATCTCTCTCTCTCTCTCTCCAAGCTGTTCCTCTTCGCCTGACGCCACCCACAGCCACAAGTGCCAGTTCCCACTCGAGTCCACTTTAGCGGGCTGTAATGGCTGACCTCCTTGTGCGGAAGCTCGCCTAATGGCACGATCTGTGGACGGCTGTGGGACATAAACATTTGAAGGGAGTGGGGGGGGCTTGGGCTGAAATTAGCACTCTTGTATTCAGGGAGCTGAAGATGAGATGAGAACTGTACACAGGCTGAAACAGTGGGGTGGGAACTACTGAAAACTCCTAGCTTTGATCTGTCTTTTTGTGGGTCAGTTATGGCGCCGCTGCTATCTTTCTCAGTTTCTGACAGCCCTGCATGATAGCAGGCATGCTCAAGGAAATAGCTGGCTGGCATTCAACTGTAGAAATAAATGTAAAATGCAGCATACAGGAGCTGACGCAGCTCGGAAGAGGAAGTGCTATTTTTGCACATAGATACCAAACCTTTTTTGTTTACTCGTTATCAAAGCAGTTGTAGTGACAGGGCTCTCTTTATATATTCAGATCATCGGGTGACCCAGTGGTGTGTTGCTGCAGTGTGACTGTTGAAATGACCTTGTGTGTCCTGTGTTGGATGCAGGAAGGCTGCTGGTGCACAAAAACTCTCTCTTGCTCTGTCTCGCCCTCTGGCTAGCTCTTGTTCTGCTATTCTCCCGCTCTCTTAGCCAGGAAAAGGACATCTGAGCTTGTTGACTCCAGCACTTGTGCTGCCATACTCTGCGGCTCCCTTGACGCCCTTGAGTGCATTAGCCCCCCCCCCCCCCACACACACACACACAACCTGGTCCTGTGGTAAGCCACGGCGTCTCCAGGGTTTTGTAGTTTTTAGTGAGTGATTTAGAATGTGGCCCACACTGTTCAGTAATCTTGACTTCACACTGCTCTTGCTGCTATTATGGAGGGAGCAGTTCATTTAGCAAGTACATTAACCACTTTGAGTGGAGATTAAACTTCCCTGGAGAGGTTGGGCCTAATCACTAATCACTATCTTTAAAATGCACCATTTATGATTAGACTTTCACTATGGCTACCATTAGAGTTAACTGTGGTGTGTAGCAGTAGGTGGTACAGCGGCATTGCACAGCAGCATTTATTATGTTTGTGATAATGTACAGTGCCCCTTCAGCACAGGGGAATTTTATGATGGCATTCGCAGTCTGCTATGGCACTGCACCTTGTTTTTCAGACAAAAAGTCAACTTTTCATGCATTAAACAGGCTGCTTGATGGGAGATGAAAAAACCCCAACCGGCTGTTCACTGGCAGGAGGAACTGTAGAAACCAAAAGGGATGCTGAGGTTTTCTCTCCAGTCCCCTCGCTGGCTGTCAGTCGGCTCTGACAAGCCTCCATCAGCGGGAACGACATGCGCGCACACCGCCACAAACACATGCGCACACGAATGCACACTGTACCATGCAATCTCTTATCTCCCAATTACAGCAGATTAGAACCAATGTTATTGTCTTTGATCCTAAGTGTGCGGGGGCTCTGGGGAAACGGTGACATTTCCGTCTTATGCTTGCCGTATGTTAGCAGGCCTCTGCCGGGACCAATTAAGTTAATATTTAATGTGTGTCCCACTCTTGATGGGCCCAGCCAAGGCTGGCACAGCAGCAGAGAGGAGACATGATCGGCGTTTGGTAGCGCCCTCGCTGTGCACTCAGTTGTTCCCAGCTAGACCTGTGGGAGAGCGTCACTGATGTCCTGCCATCCCACAACTGATTGAAACACCTGTAGTGAAGCACGCCTCTGACTCAGTACAGAGGTAGACCTAACAGCAACATCTGATTTAGCTGGAAGGGTGCCGACAAAGGTGTCTTTTTAAAATTGGATTATGCAGCAGCAAGTTTTTTTATTTTATTTCTACGTGCTGTTTTCTACTCAGAATCTGTCAGCGTTTGATATGAAGGACAACGGGCTGTGTATGTTTTCCACCGAGCATAACCCACGTTTGAATAGAGGAACAATAATAAAATATCCTGGTGCTTATTGATAACTAAATGTTCTTCCTTTACTCCCACATGTCTGTGTTGTTGTTTTGCAGTTTAAAAAACAAAAACATGTAAAATGATTTATAAACCACCCACTTTCTGTCAGATTTATTTTGTACAGAGGTTGAAGCACAAGTCTGGTTTTCTGTTGAGTGCAGTACTTTTTGAGGGACCACCAAAAATACTAATGATGAATATCAGAATGGGATTCCTTTTGCCATATGTTTGGCTTTATGAATGGCAATGTACAGAAATATATCTACAAGTTTTTGATGGATTGCCATGACATTTGGTACAGACATTGATGTCCCCAGAGGATGAACCCTACAGACTTCCTTTAGTGCCGTGATCAGGTCAGACACAGGTCACTTGTTGTCCAATACATTGGATTTGACCAAAAACAAAGGATGTCAGAAATGACTGACATCATTTTCTTTTGCTTCTATTTAAATGGCTTAAACATTTTTGCTATATAAAACATATGAACATTTTTACATACATTTGTTTAGGTTGTTTTGGCTGATATTGAGGTCGGTGTTCAAAAATCTTTCCTATACTTAAGGGCCCTTACCTAACATAATAATACCTGTAGCAGTGCGAGAAGCCCCAATAGTCCCCACAACATGTAAAAGCTTGCACAAAGCTTGGCGTCTCTTGGTGCTCTGAGTGCTCTCTCTTTATGCTCTTTCTCAGTTGAAAATGACCTCCAAGGAAAGGTTTTCTGCCAGGTTTTTGTCACAGCTCTTTCACAGTGAAAGCGACAGAGGAGAATGAGGATAATGCTGAGGAGAACCGTGATTATGAGGCTTCCCTCCTTTGATGAGAACGAGACCCTTGGGGGGGGTTGACCCTCCTGTTGTCTCTCAACCACCAGCAGATTCTGTTCTCTCTGAGCCTCCAAGAGTGGACACGTTGCCTTCCAAAAATGGAAATTTGAAAAGCTGAAAATGTCATCAAAATGGTTCCAGGCCACACCAGATACGCCGTCAGCCGTGCCCAAGACATAAAATCAGCATGAGCTGTTCATACCATCGAGAAGGATATACTTGTGATGAGAAACGTAGGGAAAGACTTGTGACCCACTTGTAAGCCTACATTGGGTTGCTCATTTTGGCAAAGAAAAAGAAGAAGTCAAAAGGCAAAGCAACAGCAAGTCTGTGGACACTAGAAGGGCAATATTTCCAGCCATCATGTCTCTGAAGACATTCCATGGTTTCCCCCATGTCATACGCTTTGACGACAGAGAAACAAGGCAAGTGGGTGCATCAAATACCCTTTCTTTGCAATCCAGGCTGTGGATTTTAATTACATTCATTTTCTGGAGTTTGTTTAAATTGCTGTGGTCAAACTGACTCCAAGGATTAAAGATGTTAGTATATTTGAGGATAACAAGAGGGTTCAATCACCATTGTATTAAGTTTAAGTGACATTTAACAGCCATAAGATTTCCCAAATCCAAAGCCAGGGCTGAAATGGTGAGAAAATGTCTGAGTTAACTCCATTTGTGCTCCCAGTATTGTATTTCAGACTACAGAATTTATGTGTTCATCAATATTCATGTAATGAGGCCAATACATTCAGCTTTTTCTCTTGATTGTAAAAAGGTATGTTCCAGTGTTAAATGGGGTTTTAATTGATGTCTAACTGGTTAAGTAGTGGCTCCTGGATTCTTTTGTACGGTGTTTGACCTCAAGCTGTTCTTCTTATTTGCCTTTAAAAGGGCTCATAAACTGTTTATGTGCTCCCTCCGCAATGACGTTTTCTTGCTAGCTCCTGAGCAGCAAGCTACATTTGAGCAGAAACGTTTTGCTCTTACGTATCAGAGGAGAGTAAAAAACTAGCATGTACAGCGTGTAATACAAACAGTTTTTCTGATCCCTCCATCAGAATAGTTACTGGCAAAGAATTCTAGGGAAAAAACCCCAGAAGAGAATAGCCCAGTAATTGCTGGCATTAAGTTAAAGATGACAGTCAGCTTTATGACTGAGCCCAGCTGAGAAATTGTTTCCATATTATATTTCTGTGTTCCTGTGTGCTGTTTTCTCTCGTCCCTGCTCTGTGATTTATCAGGCAGAATGTGCATCTTTTCCTGAGCAAACACAGTCCCCATTTATAACTGAGCAGACAAGTCCCTTCTATTTGTAGTTATTAATCAGAGTTGACTGTAGCGGGCACGGCCACTGGAGCTCAGACTGATAGACTCTCAGTCAGAGAGGAAAAGCCTGTCACATCCTGCTGACAAACACACAGATTTATGGAGCCCACATAGCCAGGCAGCTCTCTATAAACAAATGCATTTGCCTGAAAAGAGCAGCTCTAAAAATGAATCGTCGCTATGAATGCACATTTTTAAACGCATGAGGACACGGCGTGGCTGAGAGTGGAGGGGTGAGGACGGGTTTGAGGCTATTACAGCCTGTGTATCTCTCTATGTTTCAGATGACATGTAGCTTGACTAATTAACTGATCAAACACTACAATAATCCCCGTCAGAGCTAGTCAAGTTAATCAGTTTATTACACACTGAGCCACAACAATAGGATCCCACATGTAGTACTTTGACCTCACTGTGAGGAAAGTGGAATATTTAATCTGCAGCTTTGAACCCGCCCAGTTGTTTTTTGTATATATATTTATTTAAAGGCCTCTGCTAATACTTTGATTTGTTTAGACCGTGTTTCTTTCCTGCATTCGATAGCTGGATGTTTTTGTTGCAAGAGCGTGTTTGGTGCAGCCACTAACCTCTTTCTGTCAGCACCAGCCCCGAAGAGATTAGCTGCGCGAGTGTCTTGTTTCCCAGTGGAGCCCGGCCCCAGTCCATCACAGTCCCAGCTCTGGTCCAAGCCGAGAGGATGAGGGGATGGGGGTGGAGGAGTGGGGTGGGAAAAGGGGGTTGAAGTCATAGAAAACTGTGGCCATGATTGCAGTAATCCTGTTATCTCTCCTGCTAAAGCTGGCCACTCTAGTGACCTGGAGACACAAATGTTAAGCTGCCTCTGTCTCTCTTCTCTCTTGCTCCTGCTCTTTTCACTCCTTCCTGCTCTATCTCACTCTCTTTAGCCAGCCTCATTGAATGTCAGGGGGTGGTCTTGGCTCTGCCCGACTCTAAATTCACAGTCTTCACACACACCACAGGCTATCTTGAATTCCGTCAGAACAAAAGGGGTTTTTCTCCTGCAGTACTTTAACTTCTCGCCCATCTCGTGCATCTTAATGTGTCCACAGTGTTACGGGGTCAGGGTGTCTTAAGAGAAACTGCACTTTTTATCTTCACTGAACAGGAACACAATTCAGCTCCGAGTTGATGATTAATATGTAACTTGATAAACCAATTCAAACCCTTGTATTGTTTTTGCCTACAAAGAGTAAATAATATGGTCAAATTTAGCTTCTCATCTATTAGCTCGCTCACGCTGTCATTTGTTAACAGGATAATGGGGCGTAAAGAGGGCCATTATTCTCTCAGTCCAGAACATATGCTGAAACCCTGCACAAACACACACTCTAATACACACACACTCACAGGCACTCAGACACACAAACAATATACAAGCGAGACAGGGCCATTTCAAAGTGTGGACATGTGCACACTTTAAAGGAGCAAGTGTATCATCCAGTGTTGTGCACTTTCCCTCAGTGAGCTCAGTGTCCCTGTCAGGAAGCGGGGGGAAGACATGTCCTAGACCCTGTTTGCTTATAATCCCGCCATGTCGGCCTTGAACCTAACAAACTGCTAGACCAGGACACTTAGTATTCATTCTAGTAGCCATGTGTTGATAATAAGATCATTGGCATTCTGCACTCGCCCTCTTGCTAGCAGGCCTATAGATCTGCTGCTATAGGTCAAAGTCCTGATCAAAGTCCAGCCCCAATTTGCAATGCTAATCCCCCCCCACCCCCACCCCCAAACCCAAACAAATAATTGTGCTTAAGAACTGTGTTAAATGAACCTCTCTGGAAGCCCTCATAATGTGCCTTTTGTCTGTGTAAGAGACATAATAGCAGAGGGCTTTTAATTCTGCGCAGAACGCTCTGCCCCCTGTTATTAACTCATTAGACCTCGACGCTTTGATTCAGAGCCTCTGTCTGACCTTCCCACTCTGAGTAAGTGCGCTGGATAACATCACAAGGCTCCGGTGTAGCAGCACAGTGAGGTGAAATATTCCAGCTAGCCACATACAGACATCATTGTACATCTTTGACGTCGTGTGGCATGTGGATGAAAGGAATAAAACCCAGTGTAAATGCAGGACTAGAGATGGATAATCACAGGGGGGGCATAATATTCGTGTTTACAAGAAGATAAGCAGTGAGCAAACATGGAAATTAGCAATGCACCGAGCAAACGTGGAAATTCAATTCTCGGGCTGAAATGAAAAGTGCTCATTCAGTGAAGGAGAGAGCACATCAAATAACAAAAGCAGGTAGAGATTCTGAATGGATAATTAACGGCTTCCTTTCCATTATAATTGGAATCAGTCTAGCCCGTTCCTGGGAAAGAGGGCAGAAAATTGAATCAGCGTTGTGCAGATAGGAATTACTGCCATTCTCCACCTTAATTAGATGTCTTTGCTGAAATCATACCATAGACAACCATGCTGGCATGCAGTGCTCAACATATGGCCACTATCCATACCCACATCTCCCTCTTGGTGCCGTTCTCTTGTCTTTGAGATCTCTCCTAGATGCCGAGGTGCATTCTGGCTGCCTGTATGTTTTCCCCTCTGCTGCCACCTTGTTTCCCTCCTCAGACAGATTAAAAGAACATCTTAATTCTGAGGTCTTGTCTCGCTACTAATTCCCGAGGTCTGTTTCCCCCTGTTCTAATATGCTCCTCGGTTTGGAGTGCGAGGTGGCACATGGGAACGCCATCCAAAGTACTGGATTCATAAAGGCTCGTTCTGCACACAGCATCCAGCTCAAAGCGAATTGATAGATCAGAGGGAAAATGCGGCAGATATTATCATGCAATTCCAGATGGTCATTTGGATGGCAACAAATGGTCCACTGAGCAAGTCCCACAGAGATTAAAATATTAAGCATGCATTTACAAATCTCTCCTGGCACAAAAACAAAAATGAAATTAAGGAGATTCGCCATGTGAGAACAATGGGCAGTTGACTAATGGCTCGTTCACTTACTTCTTCACAGCCCAGGTAGCTAGCAGGCCAGGGTGGCTGCAGTATTTGCATGCTAATGCAGTTGCCGGATGTTGGGCGCACACACACCGAGGCAGGGGAATCAACCTTGCGGTGACATTAAAGCGCTGTGGAGACTAGTCTGTCCAGCCCGCTGCGACGTCATGCAGGGACACTATCTTCCTGTCCTGAGATGTACTGTGCCCCTGCCTCGTGCTGTGTGCGTGTGTGAGCAAGCAGGTCCCTTTGTGTGGGTCTTCTGCTATTTGAGTCAATTTCTTGTATGTTCCCATTACCCTTGTCATCTTTTGTATTTCCTGTTACATCCATTGTATCCATAAAAAGTGTACACAGGACACAGGAAACCTACACAGGTATAGTTTTGCATTATACTGATGGTAAATGGGTTTCCTCTGAGTGGTAACGCCTCTCCCCTCTCTCTCTCCCCCCTCTCTCTCCCCTCTCTCTCTCTCTTCATCAGGAGGTGATGCAGATGGAGCGGCAGCTCGGGGGTCGGCTGATCGACGAACCTCACGTCCTGCTTTTCAAAGACAGCTACCACAACCTGCGCCTGTCCATCCACGACATGCCCCAGGCGCACTGGCGGAGCAAACTGCTAGCCGGCTACCAGGTGTGTTGGGCGCAGGGGGGGCTGCAGGGGCTAGGGAGTCACTCCAGATCAGAGAAGGGAGCGCGGAGATGTAATAAAAGTGCCTGGCTGAATCCGTCAGAGTTGCGTGTCAGCGGTTATAGGGCTTCGTAATGTGTTTGTTTGCACGCTCAATTTAAAAATCCATGTTGTCTCGAGTTATTTTAAATTAGCCACCCAGAGAAATTAAAGAAGAATGGAGTACGTGTCGGCAAAAGCGATGGTAGAGAGTAATCCAAAGTTCTTCAGGAGCTACTTTTTATTGTTAATGAGGGTTCATGGTCTAGTCGTCTCTCTGAAAAGTTGTTTTAATTTTAGTTGGCTCCGAGTTTTAATTAAGTATGTTTTGGTTCGGCTTCAGTTGATCCTGTTAAAGATTCACACAAAAGGAGTGTTTTTCAGTCTGCTATCCTACTGCAGGACTTCTCTGACCAGTAACACCGCTAGTCTTGGCACTGTTTGCATCTTTAAGTCATTTATTGGAGTCGAGGGTCTATAGAGTGCAAGGTTTTGTCCGTCCGTGCTTCTACGTGTGCATAATGGAGCCGGGTTGTGTGCACTAACCCAGGGCTGCGAGCTGATTGATTATCCTAGCTGCCGCTCTCTCAAAGGGAGCTCAGATGAAATATAGAGCAGTATGTAAATATATAGCAACTTCTTGGAACCCCTCCGCTTCCACCGCACTCGCCGCACCTGCGCGGCCAACGGAGACACGAGGGCCGTTCAAAGAGGAGCTGTAACTCTGTAAGCATTAAGCGCCAGGTCCCCAAAGAGAACACACAGGCTGCACCGAGCGAGCAGCAACAATGCACCCAGAACAGAGGCTTATTTCTCTGCACTGTGCCTGTTCATTTGGAAGTGTTATTCCCCTCTCAGCAGTGCGGTCAAAAAAGGCCTTTAGTCTCCCCGGGGCCCGGTGAAGACTTTTGTGCGTTTCACCGGGCCCCCCTCCGTCACCTGTCAGCCTGGGTAACAGTGCCCCCGTTTGGTTAGCAGCGGGTACTGCAGCCCCCCTTCACTCTCGAGCAGAGTTCTCGTCAGCTGTTTAACCCAGGGTGAAGTGGAGGAGCTAGTGCGCCCTGTTCTTTTTGGATCCCCCCCCCTCCCAGTTACCTCTCTGCTTCTCCTGGAGTGTGCAAACGAGGCATGAATATGGAGCAACAGAGAGAGAAAGATGTAGAAACTGTAAGCCTTGAATAAATTCTACCAAGCGCTCCTTCGTAGCCGTTTGCCAGACAGAAGAGTGCTGTTCAGCGGTACTACTCCGAGACATTATGCGTACATATACACCTCTATGTCACACGATTGTGTTTTAGATTCAGAGTAGAGCGGGGAGGTTTCGGGCTTGGACACCACCAGCATCATTTGTAGCCGTGTGCAGAAAAGCACTTGCAGTGCATACCTGCACAGAGAGGTGGAATCAACTGATGAAATGTTTCTCATGACAGAGATACCGATGATGATGATGATGTGGTGTTCTTCAACTCAGACAGCTATTAACTCCTCTTTTCTCACACCGTCCTCCTTCAGCGTGCCTGAATGTTTTCAGTCTGCCGGCTTATACTGATGTGATTAATGATGATCTCGGTGTACTAGGCAGGCGGTCTTGTAAAGGCGTGTTTGAGACATGCGGTTCTGACTGTGCTGCCGCGTGCTCTTTTTTTCCTTTCTGCAGGAGATCCCGTTCTACCACATCTGGAATGGTTCCCAGCGGTACCTGCACTGCACGTTCACTCTGGAGCGGCTCAGCCTCAGCACCTGTGCGCTCACCTGCCAGCTGTGTGTGTGGCAGGTGGAGGGGGAGGGACAGAGCTTCAGCCTCGACTTTAACATCGCCAAGGTAACGTCCGGCGTAACTGCCGATTACGCGTTCAGCATTGTCAGTGGTCATGAAGGAATTGTTTTTAAGAGAAAAAAGTGTATTTTCTGAAGTTACTTCAAGGCTATCATTCCTACCAGGACACCCGAGCTGTGGACTCTGAGTTTCTGTTAATGGACAGTAACGCCACGGCTCTGGCAGGGCCCAGCGCCTTTCAGATCCCGTACCTCATCAGGCAGAAGATCTGCAGCAGCCTGGATGCCCCCTGTCCCAATGGAGCCGACTGGAGAATGCTAGCACAAAGACTTAAACTTGAGAGGTAAATACCAACCGCACGGTGCCATAATGCCCGATCTGATCACTGATCGTCGGAGCGCGCCGGAACAGGCAGCTTGCACAAAGGCTGTCAGGAAATGCAGCAGAGCCTCATTTATCCATCCCTTCCCCCTGAGAATAGAGGCTGCGCAGCAGTATGTGTACAACACTCAAACACAAGCGGTCATACGGATGTAAAGAATTCCAGTAATTGTACGCGATCAAGTGCAAAAGTGCACAACCGCAGTCAAGTGTTTTTTTTACTAATGTTTAGGTAAACAAGGTTCTGCTTTAGCAAACTAATCCTCCTTTGACACAGCTAACATTATGGGATTAATGTGGACTTGATGGATACAGCTATCATGTCCCTTTTTTTTCCCCCTCAGGAACAGGTAAGCAGCTTAAAGTCTGCAGCTAAACTTGTACCTGCTACATTCTGCTTAACAGTTGTAATTGGAAAGATCGCAAGGTAGCTGCCCATCAATAGTTCTGGATCTGTGCCAACCTCCGACACTCTGTTCTCAGTTACTGTATCACCGGAGTACCTGTAACAGAAAGGAGCCAGGCATTGATCCCTTATCCTCCAATTTAATTTCTACCTGGTAATGAAATCAAATGGGTACACTTAATTTGTCCAATCAAACTTTATTTACCCCAATTAATCACAAATTGAATTGATGCACTACAGGTTTTCACTGGCAATGTTTTGCTCAACATAATCAATTCTCATTTAGGCCTCAGGAAGGAACAGCCGTGCTGTTTGATCTGTCCTTAACAACGTGTTATTTTCGGAGAAGGCAGCAGCTCCTTGGCATTCTGTCACGCTGCATTTCTGTGTTTGTTTCTGTGCGCGTAAAGTGTTCAGACCGAGCGGAACGGGACCAATCAATAAAAACTTAAAATGCCAAGAACCTTTTTTTCTTTTTTTTTTGATCTCCTCTCTCCTAACAGCGTGCAAACGGCTGCATCTGAGCCACACAAGATAAGCTTGTGTTTCACACAGCGAGGTGAACAAAGCGGGGCTGACACGTCGGACGCTAAGCTCTTTGTTTTGGTTTTTTTATCTGAATAATGACAGAGGTTTGTTCCCAGACACCTTTTGTTGACCAACACTTCTGTGATGTGCAGGGGGAAGGCTGCGAGCGCTATAAAACCCAATTGACTCAAAATAGCAAAGTGACACCGTGTTCTCAGAGCTTGTGTGCTGCCAAAGCATGCCGCGTGTTTATAACCATCACAGAATGCTCCGCTAGGCAAACAGAAGATACGAGGAAGTAATGGACTCTGGGTGACCTTCCTCAAGGTGAAAAGGACTTGGTGGCGTTTTGAGCTCCCTGCTTGACAAAAACAGTCACACGGCACAATCCCCCTTTGTGCCGCTGTTCTTTCTCTCCTCCTCTTCTTTTTTTTAAAGTCATGTGTGCTCTACATACCAGTTAAGGCCCCAGACATTTGGAGAACAGAGAAAGGCCATTAAATCAAACAAGCATCTTCAGGTACCGCAGGGATCAGTTCCCACTCAACATCAAATATACAACTGGCTGGGGCCACTGCTTTGTTGTCATTGATTGGGTTTGATCGTAAAGGTTCTGCTCCTAAAATGGAAAAGGTCACTTCCGACTTAACTGTGAAAGTCCATATAGGATTTACTGTATGGGATTTAGGGCCAATTTCAACATCAAATAAAGAGGAATGAGGCTTACGCTGTTAAGCTTCAAATGAAAATTGCCAGATTCAGTATTTGATGGCAGTTTCAAGAGCCTGGCTGTGTCCTTATACCTTTTATCATTTTTTTACTTAGTGCTCCACAACAGCATATCAGGATATAGCAATATAACACACAATAAAACCTGACATTGACAGAGTTACAAGAAGCGGTAGCACAATAAAATACTGGCTGAAAAGGTTTTTTCTAAGACTGTTGGTGCAGAGCAAAAGCAAGACTGTCAGTTTCGATTTGTGCACATGGTTTGATTTAATAAAAACATCTCATTGTTTCCCCTCACTGTTATTTTTGTGTTCTCCTCCTCTGCTCCTCTCTGCAGACACATGAGTTTCTTTGCATCCAAAGCGAGCCCGACCTCTGTGATCCTGGACCTGTGGGAGGCGCAGCATTTCCACAGCGGCAACATCAACCAGCTGGCCACGGTCATGGCCGACATTGGCAAACAGGAAGCCATGATATTCCTGGTCTCTGATGGCGAGTGCTAACCCAGAAAAGGGGGGGAGGAGGAGGAGGAGGAGGAGGAGAAGAAGAGAGACTGGTGCAGGGGGAAAAAGAACACAACACACACAAAACAACAATAACTGCAGCAGGAATCGAAGAGCAGAGCTGTCCCAATGTCCCTCTTCTTCACTTCAGAAGGCAGTAAGGACTAAGTCCCTATTTCCCATCGAACAGAGCAAAAGTCTTTAAATGACAGACCAAATGAGGGAAAGGTCGAATATGGGTGTGTGGGGAAATGTGGTCATGAAATACCCTTTATTTTCCATCAAGGATTAAGTTAAATTAGTCCACACCCTGGTTCTACTTTAAAGATTAATGCTAACTTCTTGCCTTTTATATAAATAGGCCATTTATGGCTAATAAGGAGCAATATGCAAAATGTAATGCTATTACAAATGGCCAATATTGCAAATTCAATGAATAATTTTTGAACTTACATTAAAAATGATGGATGACGTATTAACAAAAAAAAAAAGGGATGTGAGAAAAGGTGCCAGTCACCTCAGGTTAACGAGAACAGGCGACATATGCAATTGGCAGGTTTCCTCATAACATTATCTCAAGACACCGAACGCATTTCCAAAAAAAAAAAAAGGTCATCAGGGTCTGTGAACGTCCCCTCCCAAACCCAGTGACACGCTATAGATGTGCGTCTCACACGTCATTATTCATTTCTTTAAAAAAACTTAAATAAAAATACAGACGACTTGTAGCACATCCTGGACTTGCAGGTTTAAAATAGATTGTACGTCAGAGCCCCAAAAAACCTGTCTCATCTTGTTTGCGTGTTTTTATTGTTTTTTTTAGTCCAGCCGGTATCACTACTGTGAATGTAACATCTTGATTCAGCGAGTCGCTTCACAGCTTTCCTGCTTCTAAATCAATATATGTGGGGTTTGGGTTTTTTTTTTTTAAAGGGAGGACTGAGTAATATCTCCACTGAAGTCATATTTCAGAAGCCATTTCTATTTAAAGCCTGGGATTTTGATCCGTTCAGTTTATGTCACGTCTTGTAATACCCCAGTCGTTCAAAGTGGCGGTTTTCTGCTAATGAAGGAGCCATTGGCTTAACATACACTGAATGTCGTCAAAACCCATTTCTAAAATTACAAACCCCCCCCCCCCCCCGATTACGTTCATTCTGTAGCAGAGG
>JAVQJL010024493.1:0-30364 GCA_036024295.1 Nannoperca obscura | reverse complement strand
TAAAAATACTTAACAGATGTTTACTTTATCCCAATTACAAGCAATATAGACAGCATATATTATAAATATTTGCCATTTACCTCTGTTAATCACATTTATGAATAAGGATGCCATTCGTTACTTGTGATAAAAGAGAAACATCAATTATAATTAAGATATGGATGGAACAAACATGTTTAACTTGAACAAATATAAATTAAACAAGGTTTTTCATCACTATTAATGTATATTTCCTAAAACTTCATTAGAAATTGAACACACACACGTCTACACAACATCAGCCCCATTCAACACACAGCCTGTTCATGAAACACATGAGGGGCAGAGCTTTACTGCATGTGTGTGTGTTGCATATTTATTTTTTGCACTTGACACGTGTACTGTGTCTTCCTGTCCATCTTGGATCCACACAAAATATAGAAACGTTCCCGCAAGACAGAAGGTAAAATGTGCGGGAAATCGGGGAGCAGACAGGTGTCGATAAAATGTAAGTGTTGCAACCTTGTGTGGTAATAGCAGGAACACACAGACACACACACTAAACAGCAGGCCCAGGTAAGAGGAAGACAGAGTAAAAGTACGCAGCACCTACAAGTTCCACACTGTTATTACCCTCGGGTCCAGTGGACCCGAACACCACAGATGTAATATAAATGTGTGGGGGTGTACAGAGTGCAATCATTGAAAATGTCTTCTTTTATATGTTCTTCACAGAAAATGAGCCAAGGCCAATGAGTCTGAGGTTGAAAAAATGATTAATTGCATAATTTCTAGTAATAACTAGGGCTGGGAAAGTTAACACGTTATTGTTGCGTTAAGGCATTAATTAATTAACGGTGAATTATTTTATTGCAGATTAATGCAAGTCCGTTGCTCACTGGCTCTGAATACACATACAGACGCTCACAAGGAACCAAAACAGAAAAGAACTGGCAGGGACAGAAAAAGGTACCAAACTCTTTTCCTTTTAAATCTCTTCCAGACGGTGGAGGTTATAAAACCAAAGTAATTTGTAACCACTGCAAAGTTCAACTTTCTTATCACTGTAGTACTTCAAGTTAGGGATGTGCAATACCACAAGCCTAATGGATACGTTTTACTTATAAATCCATGATTTATCATCAGGTGAATGAAATCTGGAAACATTTTTATGACCACTAAATCATTTTTGTGTCTTCCACTGTTAACTAGTTAATCATGTGAATGTTAAAACCCAGAACAGATTTCAAGTCAAGTTCTTAGACAAAAAATATTATTATTACTGTAATGAACTGTAACTGTGAACACTGCATTGAACATCATGAACATATTTTTTAAATAAACCAAAAAAGTGCACAAAGTGATTAAATAACAAATGTTTTAAAACTTTAACTATTTAAGAGAACTATTCTGTGACAGAATGCAGTCCACCAGCTGATGTGCGTGTTCTTGGCGCCGCTGACAACAAAACACAAGGGTGGGGGGGTGGAAAGCCTGCATGAACGTTTGCACTCAGACATGCTTTGATGAAACGATAACAAGGACTGAACGTAGAGGAGAAAAACTCAAATTAAAGTATCGATCCCATCACGCTAGTATCGAGCTGATATTTGGATCGATCTGCCCACCCCTACTCCAGGCCTGAAGTATCACTTAAATGCAATCCACTCTGTTGATGCAAGCAAATCACCGGACAAACAGCGGAGGGAAGCTTCGGCAGACTACGTTGGATGGAGTGTGGGGGAGAAGTGCAGATAAACAAAAGCAAGACAAGCGAACAAATGCCACTGCAAAGTGGATATCTACAAACTTCAGGCCGATCAGTGTTGTTGAAGAAGTCGGTCTGAGGAACGTTCTTAGGATCGCAAGAGATCACGGCACGTATGAGACATCACATTTACATTACATGACTGCACGTATGAGACTACAAAAGCGACGGCTATGCAACGTGCACCAACTGTTGCTAATGTTCATGTTAATGCCCTGGCAGTGGCAAATAGCTATGGTTTTATATTGGATTTGATAACATTCATGTTGAAGTTGAAATTTACAAGAAATATTTGAACTGCTACTGTGTAAAGAGAATACTACTGTTAAAAAATCTTTGCAAACCAAATGTTGCACTTTTTTTCATATAGGAGTACTTGACCATGAAATAAAGTCGCCCCCCCCCCCCCAAAAAAAAATCAAACAATGTTAATCTTTCCACCGCTTTGCATTATGGGATACAGAGTTGAGAGCGAACAAAACTGGTAAAAGTAAATAGCCTTACATGCTGTCCTTCTGCGTTACTCTGTGCACAGCTAAACAAAAGGGCAGTGCTTGGACTGACAGAATGTGAGTTGATTCGGGTTTCTCAACTGATGATTCGAATCATCAATGTTTAGGGGGCAGCCCTAGTCTGAACAATGTTTTGTTGCTCAGCATGTCTGTGTTATAATGAGCCACCCCTGGAAACGAAGCAGGTTAATCATGAGAAAGCTTTTCTTCTGCCTTTACCTTTTTAGAGGTCTTCTTGATGGCCCTGGAAGCTTTGCTCAGGGTGCTGTCCATATCCTTGGTGCTGACCTGTAGTGAGTCTGGGTCTGTGCACTGAATCAGGTCCTCCTGGTTACAAGACAAAAACCAATACAGCCTCAAACTTAATATTAGTCATGACCTGAAGTGTGTTATTTATGGTTCAACACACACGCAGTCTTTATTTCTCTCCCCCCTCTCACCGTGCAGTGGGCTTGTTAACAAGTAGGACCCTTTCTCTTTGGTATTCACACTGCAGCGCTGACGGTGAAAGCAGCATTGGGAATGCAGCTGTGAAGTGCAGACCAGAGGCCAACATCGCCCCCTCCTGCTTGCTCTGCTACATACAGCAGACCGTCTCACCAACTGATCTTCCAGTGGGCTCAATAATGATTAAGCTTAATCAGCAAATAAGTCTTTTTTTCCCCTCCATAAACCATTAAAAAGTATAAGGTTGGCCATATTCTGTTTTATTTAACCTCATAAAATCCCATGAAAAGACCAAGATCACACAGGGATTGGTAAAACTAACAAGCATGTCCTGTGTAGCCTGTATTCCTCTGTGCCATAGAGCACAGTTGTTGACCAAAAACTCTTTAAAAAAACACATCAATGAGTGCACTGGTTGACGTGTTCTTTTATTACAATGAACACACATTGTAGCTTATTTTGACAAAATCCCAAATACTCACTAGAGTGCCAAATGTATATTATTTGCAGCTGAAAATAGTCCCCAACAAATGCACTGTTACCTCCTGTTTGAGTAGTGTTGGTTAAAACTACCTGCTAAAATACTAACAACTGACACTAGTGCCTGACTATAATGTTCATTGGAAAGTGCTCCTGCCTTATTTGGCTTTTTCCAGAAAAATATGAGTCTATTTGTAAAATCATTATTTGAAAAGATGTTGCTCTGGTTGGGATCAGTTGATTAGTTTGTAAACTGTTTTCCCCTTGGTTCAGTTTCACTTCACCCTGAGCAAAATCCAAGATAACCAAAACGTATCACTACAAACCACGTGAGAACATTCACTCTGCTAATTGGTTAGATGTGTCTGAGGCAAGAGCAACAGTAAATACATGAATCTGTTCTGGATTACTTATGTGAGAGAAACACTGCTATGCAATTTAACAATGAGGAACAGCACAGTTGACATTTGCTCATAATCATGGTACATGGTTCATACAGCTTCTTAAGACGACAATTCAAGCACTTTTCAAATCACTTTTAAAGGTACCTAAACTGAAAATGTCCAAACTCTTGAAGCCTTTATCATCACATCTAAATGGCCAATGTTAATGCCTAGAGACAACAAACAAATAAGACAGGATTGTTTCATTCAACAGATTTTTTGTTTTACATGAGTGAATGTGATTATGTTGAAAACCAAAGATTTTTCAAGGAGTATATTTAAATTCAAGCATTATTCTAACCTTGAAAACATAACGGTTAAATTTAAGCATTTTCCAAACCTTTTAAACTTTGTAAGAACCCTGGTGGTAATTATCTGGGCAATATATTAATAGATTGCACTTTGAAGAAACATGTTGAAAATACTATACTGGGTCACACAAGAAGACGTGCTGCTTTCAGACCACTGAACAAGAAAGCTAATATTTAGCTCAAACGTGCAGAGTATACCTGGACCGGATCGAAGTCGGGTCATGACTGGACCCAACAAACCGCTCCAGAGTTCGATTCAACCAAACGCCCTGAGAGCGTGTGATCGAGACTACACCTATGGTAGTAGTTTAAAGTGTTCATCATTGTTACCATGTCGGGGGCAAATTATATATATATTATATATTCTGCACTCTCCTTTGCACTGTAAACAAATCTGGACAAACTACATCCTCCAAAATGATCATACAGTTCAACCTTCAGGATGGTGACGAGTACGAATGGACTGATTTGTTTTTGGAGAGGAAAAGGTTATTTCAGTGTAAACAGTAGTTGACAGAGCTAACGCGGCCTCCTTTCCTTCCCGCCAATCTGTCAAACTACCTACTTTCTTTTCTTAGTGTATGAGGCTACTCACCGCATCAGCCCTGCAGATGGTGTCGGCGACGTGGCGGCAAAGTGTTCGCAGCCAGGCGCTTTTAACAGTTTCCTCTCCAACCAGTTGGAAGCTGAACAACAAGTTCTCCTGTTCAGTAGGAGGTCGAACCACCAAGGCGAATGCATTCGCACACTCTGACGGGAGGAAGCGAAGAGATGGACAGTCAGTGATAGAGTGAAAATAATGAACAGTGACAAAAAGAAGGGAGGAGGGAAATCAGCCAGTGAAGACACTGAGATGAAGAGAATGAGATAAAGGAAGATGACTGAGGAAGAGTGTTGGACAGGGAGAATGGGAAGATAAGCAGATGGATAGATAAGAGTAGACAGGAGTGGTGGAAGAAAAAACTAAACAAAAACACAGATGACAAATCAACTTCCGTGCTTAGCCCAAACTCCATAAACATCAATCATTACTGTTCCTCCGTGTAAAGACAGCATTTGTCTCTCAACGTGTTTTCACATAAAACTACACAATATAAAGGAAAATCCACACTAAAACACTTGCTATCTGACTTCCTTCACTTATTCCTGTTAGTGTGTCAGGTTTTCCTGAAATGTGAGATCTGAACACTTGACAGTAAATCTGGATAGATTTTTAAGCAGCCTTAAGTCCTGTTTATTTTATTGAAGTTGGTTGCAAACATACTGTATCTCTAATGTAGTCTTCTGCCTAGAACAGGAATCATACTGCTATCTGACACTTATGGCCAGTAGGAATGATTACAGCAAACTCAATGTTCTTATAGTAGATTTCCAAAATTGTGACCATACTTGTTCATTCAACTGGAAGTAGGTGGTTTCTTTCAAAAACACTTTGTTGGTGTCTCTGAAAGCCAACCTTAAGTCAGCTACTAGTCAACAATCTTAAAATTTAAGAACTTGCCAAAGTGACTTTATTCTTTTAATGACATACATGCTTGCTGTGGGATTTTCCAAAAGCACACCTTGGTAATTAATCTTCTGCAGTCATCTTTGTTCAAATAAATGGAGCGGAGATCTTGGAGTTGGTTTGTCACCATTTCCAACATTGTGATGTTATTACAGGGGCACTCCAAAAGGGTGTTCCCTTCTGGGTATTACAATAGAGTGCAGGTTGAGAGGGGAACATAAAGCACCCTCAAATGTTGTCCCTGTGTTACCCTCTGTGTCCTGCAGGTCCAGCACTCTTCGAATCTGGGACAGCGGCATCAGTGCAATGTGTTTGAGCGGGGGCGGTGGTCTCGTCTGTCCCAGTGGACTCTTAAATGTATTCATTGCCTTGTGTCGCTTCCTTGCAATCTGCAGAGACACACACCCAAACACATGCACAAAATGAGACAGCAAATTTGGAGGTAAAGGAGAAGAAAGCCAACTTCCAAATAACATCCGACACGGGGGTGTGTGTGTGTCCTTCTGATTTAGAGTTGTGTGTGGGCGAAGCTGCTATCGGTTACTTGGCAATAAATCAATGAGGCCTTCATAGATGTAAACGATGCAACTCATTAATGCCACATTAATTAGATGCTGAGAAAGACGGAAAAGAGAGAAAAGGAGGGAGGGAGAAAGAGAGAAATGGGGGAGAGGATAAAACAGGTGAGTGTGATTATATGAATGCAAGAGTTAATGATTAGTGATGATGGAAGGGAGAAGTGATACTAACTATTCCAACACAACATTCATTCAATATACATACAGGACTATATGGAAAACTGTCAAATCCATGTGTGTGGCTGTTCAACACACAGGCTCATTAGGAGGTGTCGCTTATACTCATGAATCGCCACACACAGCCCCACCACAATTCCACACGCTTGAGCCTGAGGAGTTAAGGAATTTTGGCCCGTCTTAAAAATATTTTTAAATAAAGTTTTATTTGAATTTAACAGTCTCTGAACGTGACAGAGCATCTCTCTGCGTCCCACAATCCTGTCTGTCACTGTTGTTGACTGAGACCACATGTGGGAATAGCACTCACTGAATGGGTTTGGATAATAATGCTGAAGCAGGCAGTAATGTAAGAGAGATAAAAGGAATACTGGGTCCAAGACGTGCTGTAATCACTTTGCTGTTTGACAAGTGTAAACAGTGTGGAGTTATGTGCAAATGAGGATGCTTTCAAAATCATTTAGTGAGAATTTGTTGTTAACAAAAACTAAATAGCATAAAGGAAAGCCAATGACTTTTCTAAACTATTAGAACTATTAAATTAGACTAACGGCTGACATGTTTTACAAACCGAAAATCACAAACTGAACCTAAAATGTAACTTTAAGGCCACACGATAAAGTGGCATAAGATAATTAGTTTGCGCATGAAATGTGAAAGCTTGGTAGTAGTAACCACTCGCAGAGCTAGTTGGTCCCCCACTGCAGCTAGTGAAGTAACTGCTAACATGTTAGCCAGCCGGGAACATGCTAGCATTATACTCAGAGCTTCTTTCTATTTTCTTGATACTGTGCCTTCATCACATTTAATAAGGGTTTAGTTGAAACAGGAATAAAACTCTCCAAGCTAACGAGCTGCCAGCTTGTTACTAAACTGAAAGCAGTGACTGTTAGACTCCAGTCTCCCAGAGTCTCCACCTTCACAGAAGGCCACAACAGTGGTTCAGAACTGTTTAAAAGTGCTAGCTCCTAACCCAGCGAGGATGCAGCAGAGGGCGATAGAATAGGGCATATGAATGAATGCTAGGGATGGTGGAATTTTAATTCTGTTGACAATTAGTTTTACTAGCTTACAAGTAGTAGAGGTAGTATTTCTACTACTACTGCTCTCAGCTGCATGCTCGCAATTGTTCGTACGCCCACAATGCTGACAGTTGATTGCAGTATTCATTTAGGTTTTTCATTTATAGTTAAAAAGGTAGGTCTCATGTCAGGGTTGTAGGCTAATCTTCAGATTAGACTATAGGGGGAAAAAATGGTAAATTGGGTGTGAATGTCTTCTGTGTAACACGGTGTATGTGTGCATTCTCACCTCAAGGCAGTCATTGAAGAGAAAGAGTGTGACATGTTCTCCACGGTCACAAGGCTGGTCTCCCAGGGCTATTGTTTCTACTCGGTAAACCAGACTGCGATGGGAGGACAACAAGTTGGCCTGCAGAGAAGACAAAGCGTAGAAAGGAAGAGGAAGGTGTGGAGAATGGGAGCCAAATCAGAGAGAGAGATCGCAATATGTGAAAAACTGAGGGACACAATTAAAATATCACTGAATGTGACAAATAAGTATCTTGACACACATGCACACTTCCAGTCCATGTGTAAATACCTTTTCTGATATTTTCTTGATTTTATGAATTGTAATATTATATACTGTATATAGTGTTAAGTTCAGCTTCCAGTTCCTGCTGTTTCATTTAATTTGCAATTCAAAATATTGCTGCCATGGTTTATGTTTCATTGGTTAACATATTGGAATAGTTTATAGGTGACTTGCTGATATCTGGTGGAAAACATCATTGTATCACAGTCTATGGCTTGACTGATCTGTACAGTCTACAATAGGTCTATTTTAAGGGACATAATGCAGAGCCTTACAATTTCAGTGTGTTTTGTCATGTGGGACAATATGAATTAAAACATTATAGAACATAGTCTACACAACCACAGACATGCACACATTAGCAGTCAAACTTACAGGACAGCCATCAACTTCATAAACAACATCAAAGATCTGCTTCTGGCCTTCAGTTTTCCTCTTGTCCTCGTTGATGTGACTGGTGAGGAGGAAAGGGAGAAGGACAGTTAGAGAATGGAGAAAATAATGTTATTGTTCATCTCAGTAGTGATGACAGGAAATAAGAAAAAAATATCGGGGCTGAACTTCGATCATTGCCATGGTTATTGACGTCCAAGTCAATATTCGAATGCTGAGCATAAAAGCATGGGAGACATCAGCCACTCTATTTGAGCGTGTCGGGAGGGTTGAGCTTGCGTATGTCACAGGCCTGTGTTTGCACGCAGGGCAGAAATGCTCCTTCATGAGGATGCTCGCAGATACTGTCTTGTGCACTATTATCACATGAACGAGCCTGGTTTTTACATGTGTGGGTTCAGAGACTAATTAAAAGCCACAGCTGTGGCTTATTTGATGTGATTACTGCACATTTTGTAGCCATTTTCGTTTCAATAAAAAGGAAAATATAGAAGTTTCAGAGAAAAACAGAACAGAGACAGGAATTTACGCACATATTTAAAAAGTGGGACAATTGTTTGGACCATCATTTAGTAAACAAGTTGATCACAAGACGAGGTGCGTCGGATTCTGACTGATTCAGCTTATTAGGAATCATTGAATGATTAATCACATTGTACATTCGCTTTACTGCAGTGGGTAATTAATCAGGGCAGCAGGCCAAGACATCAGGAAAAGAAAGAAGAAACGTCTCCAACAACGGTCATCAGTCACAGTCAGGTGGGAATGTAAAAGTTAGTTAGATGATCACCAGCTGGACGCACGTTTACCCCAAGTATGCTTAAGCTGAAGTTAGTTTAAGACCAGCCTTGTATCTGTACCTCTTTGTTGTTTGCATCACTAACTAATCATAGAATACATTTACAGAAGAACAGCAGTTATCACCTCTGAAAACCCACACGGCATTTAAATTGGAAATTTAAGTAAGTGCTGTGATTATTTGCTGTATTACTCTTGTATGTTTAAATCATTAGTGTCTTGTTAAATCGTGGCTCAACCAGTGTTGGAAACCATCATCAAATGGGGCAAACATTACTTCCTTTCGGTGCCCATGTTAACCAGTTGAGCTGCGGAGCTCCGAGGCCGGCTTGTGCTCTGCCGAGTTTCTCCACAACTGAATCTGGCATGAAAACACACTGATAATCTATTATAAACAATATTAATTATATATTATATAAATGATCTGATAAATTATAAAATACACGTCCTGCCTGCCAACCCTTTTGATTTTCCCTCTCATTGTTCTTCTGGAGTTTTAATTCCCCCGATATTTTAAATCTCCCCATCCACTAGATTTATTAGAACTAGTGTGACTGCGGTTTGCGATTGTGTTTTTTAAAGTACGTACTTATTCCACACTTGTCTTTGGGACAGCAAAAAAATGCTCTTTATTTACTCAAGCACAAAGTGGTGATTACTGTAACACTATGCATTTTAATTTGGGCTCATTTCACACTATTTTGTGCCCACCAAAACTTTGCAATGCTGGTTGTGTGATCATCACAATAGAAAGGGTAAGGTCACGCCAACTCACGTCATGACTTCTTTCAGAGACTCAATTGCTTTCTCCAGCGTTATCTTGTCTGGGTTGTCATCTGACGTATGCTTCTTTATGTCTGCAATGGAGGAAGAAAAGAAACGTTTGGTAAAAAGTAGATAGCCAGGAAAAGATGAAAATCAGAGAAAGGTGAATAGAAAAGAATAGAGAGGAAGAGAAATTACAGACAGATGTGAAAGGAGAGAGATAAGGAGAAAAACACAGGGAGGGATGTAATTAGAAAAAAGAAATGATTTCTTAACTGTTTTAACAAAGCGGTGTGTACGTGAGTTGTGTGTTACCGTTAAGAAGAAGGGCCACACTGGGCAGTCTCTGTACAGGTCTGATGAGTAGCTCCACCAGTGTCTGCCTGCCACACTCTGGCTTGGCCTGGTTGATCTGTAGAATGAAAGTGTTAGTGACAGCATGTGTGTTTGTGTAAACCGAAGTATCACATTGAATCTTGAAACAAAAGTTTGCAATGTATGTTAACCACAATCAAAGTGAAGGCCAAAGTCTTTCTGTTCTATGAGCCTTTTTCCTGGTGATAACACAAAGATTTAAAAACAGGCTACATATTGATGGACACAATATATCACCCCTGCAAAATATACAGTCATATTTTTGAAAAGTTAATTAGACATTATGTTTACATAAACTCAAGAAACCAGGTTACTCAGGTTATGCAGATAATTTGAGGCACATACGCGATCTTGGTAATCTTGGCGTGTGTGCTGGAGCAGAGTTGACAACGCGGTGAGAGGACAGTCGCAAGAGTAAGGCTACATTCAGATTCAATCAGGCACTGTGAAAAAAATGACGGTTTTCCCATTCATTTGAATGGTGGTACTGTGTTCAAGCTGCAGAGTGAACTTTGTTTACTATGTAGCATTAGCAGTTTATCATAATATTTCACTGTTTACATAGCAACTATGAAGAAGGAAGAGAGACTGATCGATAGCTGTTCAGCCCTGCCACGAGGGAGTACAAAGGTGTTAATCAATGTGCAGTGGTTTGGTTGTTTACAATGCCTGATTATATTTGAAAGCAGCATAAGAGCACAGCTTCTCCTCACAGTGCAAAAGTGTCTGAATTCAACAAATTCAGACACTTTTGGAAACTCAGCTTTGGAAACCACCATACCACCTTCAGTTTTATTCTGACTTTGGATGGAATTGTTTTAAATATGAGGATGCATCACGAGTAATGATCTCTCCTTCTATCCCCACCACTCAGCTGTTACAGTGTCCCTGTCAGAGGTCTCTAAAAGTAGAATGGGAGCCAGAGCTTTCACATTTCAAGCTCCTCTTCTGTGGAACCAGCTTCCAGTTTGTTTACGGGAGGCAGACACCCCAGACACCTGGTCCTATTTCCAGGTAGTCCAGATCTGTGGTTACACCTGCTGCTCCCGTGTTCCTGCTCAACAGCTGCTGCTGCTATTATTGTTATTGCTCTTATTATGAGTACTACAGCTACTACCATCATTATAGCCTGGTTCTGCTCTACCTGTTAAAGGGAGTGTTTCCTTGCCACTGTCTCCTAGTTCTTGCTCATGGTGGGACTGTTGGGTCTTTGTAAATATAAAGAGTCAACCTAGACCTGCTCTATACAAAAAGTACCCGGAGATAACTTTGTTATAATTTGGTGCTATATAGACAAAAAAAATTGAATTGACAGTCTTTTGTCCTGATTGTGGGTACTTATAAAAAGCCAATTACAAATCTTGGGGACAAGTGACAATTACCAGGCTAGTTTGTATAATCAGCTTTTCGTGTTTTGTTTTTTCTTTGCCACCTCTTGCAAGTATTCTATACCATGTACACATGATCCAACAGTCAGGCAGATAAACAAATACAACACAAAAGGTCATACCTTGAGAAAAGCATGGAAGCGTGGCTTTTGTTTCTCACACCGAACAATGGTATCCTTGCTCATTTCAAAGAAGTTGACAAAAGGTGGGTAGGCCTTCACCAGCTCTTTAGACTGGAGGGAGAGAAGAAGAGAACAGGTCTAAAGTTTTAAGAGGAAGATCCACACAGATACAAGAATGAGGTTTCATATAGAGGAGAAAAAAAACTGAATCACAGTTTGGATTGTTAGTGTTAGTGTTTAGATGTTTTCAAACCAGTCTCATGGAATAATTTGCCACCTTACTCATATACCCCTCTACAACTGGGCGATCATTCTCAATTACCCCATACCTGCCTGTCGCTGTGACATCAGTTTTTGAGTAATGAGAAATGGTGTATTAGTGTAATAAGCATTCATGCACAGCAAATTAGCCTCACATAAATAAAATGACGAATAAAAGCTATGTTATCATCAACGAAGAATATTCAACACAGCATGACAGAAACATCCCTGAAAAGTGTTCAGAAACCATAAGGCATGGTTTTAGCCCTGTATGTAAAGAGCTGCTCTGAAACGCTTTTAGTAATTTACCAGTGCCAGAATAATACTGCAAGCAAGATCCCACGAGTCTATAAATGTAAGCATGAAGGTCTCCTCAGGTCGAGACAGTGATAGAGTGGCTTCGGCCTTTCTTCAGCTGTTGTAATCAACAGTCAAAATTCTGATAATAGTTTCTTGGGTGATGATGCCAAAATCTTCCAATAATTTTATATCGCAGTAATATGATATGTCACAATACAGTAATTGTTCAGTAATTTAACAAATGGTTTAAAAATCAAATAGTACTTCATGCTCTTGTCACTCTTCTTCAGCGGTTGGAAAAACAACTTAGGAGGTGCATTACTGCATCCAACTGTCGCTCTCATGTGATGAGCAGTCCTGCTGCGCCAATCACATTGCCTCGCGAGGTGATCACAAGAATTGCAAGATCACGTGAGAATACAGCCCTGATTTGCTACATTTACATCACCCACAGTGAAGAGCATATTGCCACACCTCGACCAGTGGACACATCTCTACTGTCGCACGGCATACACCATCCTTTTGCCCAACCCTAGTTTATTGTTTGATAGAGGATTTGATTCCACTTTTTATACTGGTATTATTTCAACAAAGCTTTTCATTACATACTCAACTGTGTTATCTAACATATGAGTGTATAACAGCAAACATTCATCATCTGCATACTAGTCGAGATTTGTTTGTACTCACATATTTGAGAATGATGTCCCCTACACTCTTGTCTTCTGACCAGTCTGTCAGGAGCTCCTCAAGGTCACTCTGAGGAAAAAAACATCACACAAAGAAAACAGGTTGACTGCTGTTTAAAAATGACGCCTTCACAATAACTTGGTCAAACGGAGGATTTGATAGAAACATTTAAGGACCTTTATTCTGGTGTGAACATCATAGATCTCTGGGATGCTGCCAAATATCGTCTTAATTTCTTCTTGGGCCAGGATGGGTCCGCCCACCTGCTCCTCTTTATCCAAAGGAAGCTTGAAAAGCTTAAAATAAAAACAGATATGAGAGAAGTGCTCAAAGACACTGAACTACCTAACTAACTGAACTAACATGTTACACAGAAATTTTAATTAATACTCAAGATGCTTTCAAAGACACAGTATCAATAATACAATGTTAGGACAGTAAAAATACACATTTAACCTGTTTACAAACGGTATTTTAACATGTCTTACAGATGTAGCCTAACGCAAGGGGCACACCGCCTACCTGAACAGAGCGTGTGCACTGAAGGGCTCTTACTTAACTTTTACCACAATCGTCACAAAATATAATTTGAACTGTCCTGATGTAAATGCTGGCCACCCCAATCATAAAAGCGTGGCTGGATTCCCCCCGTGTCTTCTGTGGTATGTTTTGCCGTCATGGCTGCCAGTGACACAAGAAAGTGCAATAGCACACCATTGCTTCAGGACACCATTGTAACTGCCTGACAGCTGCAACATGAACCACAACAGTGACCTCTGAACGCTGTGTACATCGACTCAGTGTGTGCACGTGTCAGTATGTGTGAGTGAAGTGTGTTCTGTCTCGCAATTCTACATTGACATTTCGTCAGAGATTAATATTATGTTTTTGTGGTTTTTATTCTGGTATTTTTCTTGCAGCTGTTTGTTAACTGGTGCTACCAACATAATGCCCCACCATTCTGCGGAAAACCACAAATGTCCCAGGATTACATACGTAACTGTTATTTTTGAAAAAGAAAACTGAATAACATGATTTGGCTCTCCATTGATAGTACAGTCAACTGACATGGCAGTCAATCTGTTACTGTTGTGTCAAAAAAAAGAAAAAGAAATCCAATTAGCAGTCTACTGCCTGCTGCCTTTCTGAACATGGGTTTACACCGTCTCCTGTCTCAGTAATGGCTGTAAGGTGTACAATGGACCTGCTTCACTCAGAAATACAGATGAAGTATATTTCCCCTTCCCTTTTAACTGTGAAGTGAAAAAGCATGAATTGACAATGAAATAGGCAGCAATCAATCGCACTACGACTCATGCCTAGCATTCAGTGATCACCAAATGTCTGGATCATGGAATCAGCCTCATCTGTGTTTTCCTTTAATAAACAGCATGGTAGTGGAGCTACAGTGGCATTATTAAAGTGATTTGAGCAGCATGTGGTGCGAGTTAATTTTAGAAGGGAATATACTTATATTCCCAGATTTGGTTTAGCCTGGCCAGCTTTTTGTGAGGACAAAGAACAGTTAAACCCAATAGAACACAACCAATGAGACAGATTACAAGACGGAGAGATGGCAAAACCAAGGAAAGATGTTTGAGGCAGAAAGAAAGAAATAGGGAGAGAAAGGGTAAATAAAAAGAAATCAAAATCAAAGAAGCCTAAGAAGGATAGTAAAGAAAAAGAGTAAAAGATTTTGAAGGGGAGGGAGACAGAAAGAGAAATGGTCAGGCAGGTCATTTTCTCCCTCACTGGTCAGCTGTCTGACTCTCTGCTGGGACAAACTGATAAGACAGGCCAAGTGAGAGCATGCAAGCAAACAAGCACACACACACTCACACCTTTCATGATTGTAGCTTAGCCTGAAACTGTTGTCAGAGGCAACCGACTGACCAACCTGCGAGGTAGCGTCTATTCGTTAGAATAGTCCACATTGTGCGAACACATACACACACAGCTACCTGTAGGACGGTGCTTAAAATGTCTACATAGTTGCTCTCAGTCTGGTAGAGCTCCTTGGAGACCTGCCACCTGGCTGACTGCTTGGACAGAACTGGAGTCGAGCTCTTGGATGGCTTTGAACCCTCTGGAGGAAGAAGACAGGCAGGTGGGAAGGCAAGTTGTTAATACTGCACTAAAGCACCGAAAGACAGTGCCAGATGTCATCCACTATTGTTTTAACAAATGCAATGGAATTAGGGCTGAATTATAAAGTAAAACATACAGTACAGACTACGTGTATTTGGACAAATGTACGTGGGCGTGTGTTTTGAAGGCCATTTATTTGCTTCGCCTCAGCAGATGGAAACATCTTTTCAGTTCTGATCCTGATCTTTTTGCTAAAGTTAAAACATTTTCTTTTTAATCACTGAATTCTAGATTTAATTTGAAAGTAACTACAGTTATATGCACTTAAAAGTTGACAAACTTAAAACAATTATATGATAAGCATACATGTTTCACTACATAACTCATTTGATGTGACACGATCAGCTAAATCATGGGGTCACTAATAAAGAATCTTTGGCTTTGGTCAAGAACAGACAGAGGATTGCAAAGAGCACATTAACCAAACAACATCCAAAAGTATTCATGAATTAACTGATAATTGTGGAACTGAAGATTGCAGACGTTTATCTGAATGCCCTTGTCTCATGTAAGGCAAGGAATGCTTTGGATTTATCCCAGTAGGTTTTATTTATACCTGCTGATACTCTGGCCTGTCCATGTTCACATAATCCAGTGCATCACCAAAATAAATAAATAAATAAACATTCTTTCAGTTCCACTGGTAAAACTAACGCATGACTTATTTATTGTTACCAGAGTTCTTCCACCCTCCCAACAACTACTCTATATTAGCCTAAATATCTGCTGATAAGATCAGCACAGTCCTACTCCTGAAGCAAAACCTGACCTGCAGAAGTTCCTGGCTGCTGCTGCTGCTGCTGCTCCTTCTCTGGTTGTTGAAGGATACCTGTGCTCAGGTAGGACCTTTTCCTCCTCTCCTCCCTGTCTGTCCTAATCCTCCTTTCCCTGGTTTTTCTTCTTCTTGTCCTATTTTTGGTCACATTATCGTCTCCTTTGCCATGTGAACAGTTCCCTACTCTGTCTTCTGGAATGAAGAAAGGTTCATCTTGTTACTGTTCACTTGTGAAGAAAAGATGCTAAGGTACTGCATTTTTCCATCTATATGTAACTGTCAACCAAAGGGGAAAAAAGGAGATTTAGGGTTGGAGCAAGCAGGTGTTTTTCTAGTCCCCCATCATTTTCTTCTTACCTGTCAAGGCCTTGCATGTCTCAGGGGTGTTAGAGATGTCCAGCAGAGAACCTATGGACAGGGAGTGCTCGGCTGACGACCTTTTGCGTGGTGGAGGAAAGGGGGAGATCTCTGTCTCCTTGGTTAGCTGAGCCAGCGTGTCCCTAAGTCGTCGACGCTTCCGGTTACTGTTGGGGGTGGTGAGGGATAGAAGGGACACCGCCTTCTTCATGGCTGGGCTGTCGTTCTGAGGTACAGTGGGACAAAAGATACAAAAAATACATAAAAGGAGATAAAGAAAGAAGATAAATCCAAGATCAGTAAACAAAAATAAAGAAACCCATAAAGGCATTTTTTCTTTTCTTTTCAATTGTAACTCATGATTCCTGGTTGTATAATTCTGTCATTCTGGCTAAACTAGATCTTAACAAGCCTTAAGCACGAGCACATGTTGTGGGGTGTGAATGGTTTTCCATAGGACAGGTGGCCCAGTGACCTTGATTATGTTTTGGAGGTGAGCTGGTTTGCACGAACTGTAGTGAGAGCCTAACAGCTCGCTGTGGCTTTGTACTGTATTTTCTTGAACTATTGCTGTACCTTTAATCTCTGCGACGAGTACACTGCATTTCCTTCGCAATAAAGAGGTTTTCTTTATTAATGTAATGATTTAATGTGAAGCAAAACAGCAGCCAAAATGTATGGATGTATTAGCAGTAACTTAACACAGAAAATAGCTATGATATGGCTGTAGGACAGCAATTAGTAATATCTGAGTGTAATAACTCTAAAGAAATGTAAAAGTGGAAATAAACTGCAAAACACAAAGATTTCGTAAGAAGCTAGAAAGTGTGCAGTGTGAACTTCTCTGAGGTGGAACACCATTAAAGTTGGGGTCAGTGATTCTAATCCACCACACTTTTTGCCAAATTTAGTGAGTATCTCCTCAAGGTCTGCTAGCTGTCTGTTCTGTGTGCGCGCTGAAAATAAATCTTGTGTTTGCACACAGCCCTGGCACTAAGCCACACAACACTATTCCAGCCAATCAGCTACAGGTGGACTTCTGCTGGCTACTTTCACTCTTCCACGTCCTCGCCCACACCATGATAGTAACGAAACGTAAATAGCATTGCAGTGTAAGTGTCAATCTTTCTACAGAATCACTGACCCCATCTTTAATGTCTTCAAGGAAACTGCCTGTCTTTGAGTGTAGACACTTGGAAAAGCTAACACATTTTCAAGCATGCCCTGGTCTTTAGCACTAGTTAGCCCTACTACCAAGCAGACACAGAGTTGGGGTCAGCACGGGTATCCCTGCTGTGAGGCTGCAGTGGGAAAATGTGTGATCATGGTTGAGGAAAAAGGCCACAAGAGAAGTGGCAGTGAAGAACTTAGGAAGTCCCCAGAGGAAGCACTGAAATCAGCAGCTGAAAGCTGGGTTTTTGACTGTGCTTTAGTGTTACACGTCAAAACGGTCAAATTTCTAAATCTTGATGCATCATGCAAGATTGTTTCATAGCGTTGCAAAATCATTCACATATTCCATGTATTTCATGGATGGTGAAAACGTCTATCAACTGATACACCATTTTAACTCCCATTTAAAAAAGGGGCCCAAAGAACCCTGACAATGAAACCAAACTCCTAGGGATACTGGAGGAGCCTGAACGGGGTCCTAGGTTTGGTTTCAAATTAATAAATAATTAAGGCAACAGAAATGAAAAAGAGTGAGACAGGAAAGGGAGCAACACACATATAATGGAAGTACTGGGTTTTAAAAAGATGTGACAAAGAGGATTGAAAGACATGGCTCCATCCAGTGCTTTTATCCTGTTTGCTTATCATTCTTATACTACAAAGACAAAAAAAACTTGTGTTGTTTGCATTTCAGAAGTGTGCAGTATCCTTAATACACATACAGTAAATTTACAATACTGATAATACACATACCTTCTGGTAGAGGTACATTGACTCTCCGGCCCGAGCGTCCATCTGAATGCTTCCCCAGAACCACTAGCACAGAAGAAAGAAATGTGTTTTTACTGACCCCTGAGTGACAACAGAAATAGGTGGGGAAAAAAGATTTGATTCTTTTTGTCCTTTGAAAACCAATAACACTGGCAGAGTAAAAAAAGGCCATATTGATTGTGGGGTTGTAACTAAAGCTAAACCATCACTCTGCCTTGGTTCAAATTATTCATCTGCTGAAAGGGAAAATCCCGTATTGATCCCTCTCTGACAGTGAGACAGCGAGAGGCAGAGCAGAGACTGTACTGAGACGACTGAGGTTCAATTTAAAAGGAATCTTGATCAGACGACCATTTGGCATTATGTTTAGGAGGAAAAGAACAGAGGATTCATTATTGTCCTTCTTGCAGCAAAATCTCAGAGCAATTCTCTGCCACGTCAAGATAGTATTTGACCAGTATCACGGAGGTGTTGAACTCCGAACTCTACTCTTTCCAAAAGACTAAAACACCTACCTCCTGTTTGACCGCATAGAGTTTCTTAGAGGGAGAAAATGGCAGCTCCTTTACTGAGTTTTCCTCCACCACCATGTGTGTACACCTCTCATCTCCAATCTCAAGATAACTGCCACCTTAGACACAAAAACAGAGAGATTATGATGAAGTGTAAATACACGCATAAGTCTTTTTTATAATTACATTACCTTAACTACTTTTAATGTAGGTGTGACTGTCTCAAATCAGACCATTAGCTGAACCCCTTCCCCAAAGAGCAATTCTCCAATCATAGCTTTGCAACTATAACTACACACAGCAGGCCTGTCAAGCTTTGGATTTCCCGCCATGAGATACAATGCCAGATCCCTGTGTGCTGCAGCACTGACCGTGTTTGAGAGTCCTCTCCTCCATGTTGGTCTTGTCTTCGTCTGAGAAACCCAAAAAACTGAGGATGCAGTCCTGGAATGGAGGCACTTTGAACTCTGTTCGAAACTCCTCTTCTCCTGCATGGAAGTGTCTTCACACATGAAGGTGGAAGAAACAAGGTGAGTAACAAACCATGTCACATTGTATTTGAATAGAATCTGTGTGCAGATGAAGCAATTAGTATAAACTTCCAATGAGACCCTGTTTCTCATCCTAGAGTAATTTTTGTCTTTTGTAGTTGCTAGATGCAGAATATATTTTATCTGTTGTAATTTAACATTAAACAGAACCTATTATACAGTAACTTTCCTAAAGTTTAGGTAGAGAAATGTCGAAGGTATCTATGAGATTATTTAGAAACATTACATGGTTTGTCTACCTGAGAGCACTGACGGGTTGATAATCAACTATCTATAAAAACGTCCTGATCAATACATACAGTACTCTGTCAGAATTTTGCCCATTTCAGCTGGAGGAACTCCACACTGGGGCTTCACACAACTGAAGTTTGAAGAATCTTGTGAGGCTAAGGTATTAGGTTTCTTGTGTTTACAAGGTAATTAACAAACCAAAAAAAAAAAAAAAAAGCTGAATCAACTGTCACTTTTTATGTATCCTTTGCACAGCTAGTTAAGTACGCAGTTGTGGGAAATATGGTATAATAATGTAAGAAGTGGTGGAGATGTTGTTTTCTGTTAGCTTGAACATGAGATACACATGTAAACGTCAATAGAAAAATCAAGAGCACTGCCTGGGCTGGCACAAAACAGTGTCCAACATGTATAACTACTTCTTTGGTTTTCTTGGTTCTGTTTCCAACTGCTGACTACAGCTTCTACATATTTGTTTGTCCAACAAGTTTTCTCCATGGTCCTCTCTTTGTATTTGATGTCTTTGCCAGAAAAAAGTAGCTGTAAAATGTCTGTACTCGTTCAGAACGAAACACCTGAACCTGAAACACTTGGTTCTGCTTAGGAGGTGATAGTAACATTTTGTTTTTGTAATTTGGCTTAAGTCTTTTCATATTGGTTTTAATAGAGTCTGATACTTATACTTACATAGCAGCAGTATATGTTTATGCAATGCTGACTAAATATGTATCTGGAAACATTGAAATAACAGGTGAAACCTAAGGCAGATTTTTCCTAAGATACTTAATCCAAATAGTAATGATCCTGGTTCAAAAGTTTTAAATTGATCATCTTGAATTATTGATATATGAATAAAAGTTTAAGTGGGAGGTTCTGACACCTGAAATTGACGAGACACAATCAGATGGAGAGAGAGAAGATGTCTCACTCTGTTGGAGCTTTTGGAACAAGACAAACACTCTGTGGTCCACTTGCGGTTGTGGAGCTCCTTCCCTCACAAAGAATCTTTTATTGGGTACAGATATCGACATGCGACTTAATTTTAGCCAATACTGATCCATTCAATTATGCCCGCATCAGCCCCAAAAACTATCCATAGGAACAGTTATATGACATTAGGTACTTTAGGAACTCGTTCCTGCAATGGTAGAAGGCTCTTATTTAAAACCTAAATTCAGGTTTGGTTATGTGTGTTTTAGAAAGCAAATATTGGTCCATTTAATCAGATTTGTTTAACTCTCAACCTTTTTTTAATAAACAAACAAAAATGTGGTTATTAAAGCACAAGTTTCAACAGGACAATGGCACATAGACTTCCTTCAAGGACTTTCAACTTACACGTCATCTCTTCTCTCCCAGGCCTTATGAATCCATGATGGCGTGAGGATGGGCGTCCCCATGCACACTGCCAGCTGAGAGATGACGGCACAGTAAGACACAGTTAAGAGAGGAGGAAAACAAGACATGAGATAGACACAGAAATAATACATAACAGACAGCAAGGGCATGTCATTTTTCAATGCACAATTTAGAACTATAACGCTGGATTCAGACAGGAGGCGGACCAGCAGAAGCACATTTCTCTGAGTTCAACAACAAGTGATTCTGCTCTTTTTTGCCGTTATGTGCTGCGAGTCATACAACTCCCAGTGTTTCTTCACTTTGAGGATCAACTTTTTTTCCTCTCTCGCTCTGTTTAGACACAACTGACAAATATGTGGAATAAGTACGTAATTTAAAAAACACAGGGGCAACGGGGTTAGCAAGCAGAGTGCCTATTCTATCATTTATTTCATATATAATAGATCATTTATATCCTTTATAATGTGTTTTTGTGCCAGATTTGATTGAGGCAGGTAGAGAAAACAGGACGCAGACACCATCGCTGCAGAGCTCTGTGGAGCTGCGCATGATGCGTGCAATTGGTAAAAATGTGCAGCAAAAGAAAGAGGGCAGAAATTCGTAGCGCTTAGTGGCGACTCGGCCTCCTGTCTGATCCCGAAGTAACTCTTTCAAATAGTTTGTTGTACTGTGAGCATTGACAGTTAATCTCCCCACTGTCACTCAGAATCACAATAGAAATACGACAGGTTCAACTTAAGGCCCAATACTAAAACAAGTATGAGAGGCTGTGTGGTTGAAACGGTTCTTTTTTTTATACATGTTTTTAGTTAGCATCACACTTTCAAACTGAAAACAGCCCTGACAGCCTGTCACAAAGCCTTGTTTTGATATATACACCCTCCACAAGACTTTAAGAAGCAAAGGGGGGTGTGGTGAGGTAAACAAATTGAAGGCAATAACTGAGAAGAGGGAGAGAGAAGAAAAAAAAAGATCAAATTGAAAATCATTCTCAGAGATGATTGAAACAAGTACAGCATCAAGTATCTGTTAATCCATACAGAGAAGCCAGAACATGACGCGTGTCAATCTATTAATCTACCCATCCATCTATTTCTATGTATCCCTATGTAGGAGGTTGGGTATTGAACTCATGAAACATCACGAAATGATCAAACTGGGAATTAAATGACAAGTTTCTGGCATTAGACCCAGACACTGGGATTCAAACTAGGCTGGGAGGAACATCACATGCTTTCCTGCTCATTCTGTTTAATCAACCAGAGGAGGGAAAAAGTTCTACACAAGAGGAGGAGGAGTGGTGTTCAGTAAAAATCCAAAGGAAAAGTTTGTAGTTCCAACTTTCCAAACATACTGCTTAAAAACTGGGATATACAATGTATTGGATTAAACATTGTTATACATTTTTAACACTAGTGCCCAGCCCTACAGCGCAGTGGTATGAATATCACAGACAGGCAGAGTAAAAAGATTCCAAAATCAGAGTAAACAAAGAAGTAACAAACCCTGTATTTCTCCCCATGAGTGGAGTAGGCGATGAGATGAGTAACCTTGGTGCTGAAGTCTTTCCGGATGGTCCCACCCATGTGATGAACCAGATTCACCAAGTTCTTCTACACGGAAAACAAAAATACCAAGAACAAGCTTAGCACAAAGAGGGAAAGTAAATCTCAAGGTGGAATAGGCAGACATGTTGCTACACCAGTGACTTTTTCTCTATTGCTATTAAACTTTTTCTCCCAATTTGTCACTCTGCATACATAGTAGCCTGCATACATTAATTTAATGATAGCAACGAAGCTGCCATGCAAGGTGCTGGCCTCCATCGGGAGCAACTCAGGGTTCAGTGTCCAAATGCTGGTAAAATATCAAAGTGGCCGGTAGATTTCAGACACAGAATAATGATTTACTATTAAATGGCTGGTAGATGTTCACATTTTAATAAGTGAATGTCCCCACCCTGCCACCAAACCTGGGATCAATGGACAACTCTCTCTACCGCCATGTTTAACGTCAGCTTTTGTTAAACGACTATTCAATCGAAGGAGCCTGATTTGACTGCTAATATCACAGTTAAATTGCAGCAGTAGCTGGAAAACGTAGTAACAAAGGAAACAAAAGATAATTCCATTTGGGCTATATGGGGGCGCCGAATGTCTGATTTTACATCGAATTTCTTGATTTCCTGATATATATCCGAGGTCACTAATATGTGAGCTGCGGCCCGAACCCAAGCAACGTCCCATCTGGACCTGAACCTATAACCCATAGATTATTGAAAATTACTACATTTTGACGGAGAGTTAATTTTAACCACGATGCTTTTCTAGACTTTACGCAACTGGTTGATCAAATTACTTTATTAGCTGAACCTTCGATAGCGATGCGATTCTTCAATAAAAACACATCTACATAACACAATCTGTCTGTGGATCAGTTTTAAATCTTCCAAGGGATAGCACAAATAGCCACAGTGAGATGTTGGATGAAGAGCTGCAGGCAACAATTTACTGAGCCATCTTCAACCCGTCATTAAGGAAAAATCTGTAACATGATGTGCCATGGAAAAAATGTATTAGTGAGTGTTCCACTATAATATGCATACTAAGTAAAGTGCCATGTCAACTGGAATGATGTTCCCCAAAAGACTGGTCTTTTGTGCGACTAACAACACAAATCTTTCGATGAAGAAGGACTGAGAACAAAGTACTAGTAGTTATCATCCTTGAATAAAAAGTTCAGGGTGCATTGTCTTCAGTTGACATTCTCAGACTCACCATTTCGTCTTTGTTTCGAAAGCCCGTGAAACACAGTGACAGGTTAAGCATAGTGGTGCAGTAGAGCGGACGACATGAGAACATCAAAGGCTGTGGGTAAGAAAAAGCAAAACATTATGATTACCAATTCACTGGACGACCACTGCAAACACCACAGCATCATACGTATAAGACACTTTATTACCTTAAAGTTTACGTCAACAGTGACTCGCTGAATAGTTTTTAGGTCCAATAAATGCCTGAAACTGGTTAAAAACTGCAGAATGGCCTAACAATCTCCCACTATCAACAAATATACATCTTTATGATGCTCTGAACTGCAGTCTAAAACTGCATGTATGTGTGTGCCGTCTTCAGCTGACAAATGTGCGGAGCGCTCTGTCATGTTTACAGCAGCCAGTCAGAGCAAATTGTTCATGTTCGACATTAACATCCTATTTGAAGTCTCTGTCAGATAGCACAGCAGGCAGAGGCAGCTCCCGTTCATCACTGTTCAGAGCCATAATGTATTTTTTTTGCATCCTGCCTTCTGAAATCAAGGTTCACCTCAGGCTCGTCTCTGTTGGGTCCAGGCCACATGACATACAGACAACACATTTCCCTGAGCTGTAGAACAAGGTGGGGAAATGCTGTATTTGAATGAATGAATGAATGTAAGGGGAATCAATGACTTACTTCGTCCTTCGCAGCACAGTGCAGCACAACAGGAGGCCCAACAATGCGGTTGTCGCGTTTGTAGAGGTAGCTGTAGTCAGGAGAATCAAAGTCTGTGAGGATGAACACTGTCTCAAAATCAGTGTTCTCTCCATCTCCGAACTCCTGGACGTTGTCTGTAATTATGCACGGGGTGTTGATGTCCTGAAAAGGCAGAATCACAACATGGAGTAAAGGAGCAGTGCATGGCGAACTGCTAAAAAACATGTAACATTCAGAAGCACACAATTAGTCAGCACATGACCAGAATGTGTATGAAAGGCTCATTAGCCTCGTTAGTGAGGCTGTTGGATGTTGGTAATTTATTCGTAAATTTTTTTATAAGCAGATGTTCTCTGTAATGAGTAAACCAGAAACAAAACTTCAACAATGTTAGTAGTAGTAAATATTTTCCAACTTCCCTAGCCGGACTCGCAAACATGTAGTTTCATTTTTAAGCTGAATTAGGTAGCCATTCGAAGACTGAACTACACAACAACCTAAACATCACGTCTGATTATGGCGTTATTTATTATGCTGGCAAACACAAGTCCAATATTCATTCTCCTTTAAGCTGGTTTGGTCTCCACCAAGTCCTGTAAAACATACTTGCTTTAGAAGATCCACTATGTTCAGCTAGTCGCTAACTTTGCTTGTGCTGTACAGTGGGTTTACCCGAGCTTTACTTTGACTGAAAACAAATACTTGTGAAGTAACTTTCTATGGGATTGTCACTAAAACAGACCTTTAAAAAAGGATCTAAAGCTAACCAGGCTCTATACAAGATTCAATAATACACCCACCAACATTTCTACAGGCCACTAGTGAAAAAGAAAGGCAAATCAGTGATACAAACAAATGCCAACGTCAGCATGCTAACATGTCAGGAGATTATCAAAGTGACCATAAATGTCAACTTCATGGTGGCGCTAGATCAAACTCAGGAGATTTACATCATCTGGGAACAATGAATATCTGCACAAATTTTGAACCAATCCATCCAGTCGATGTTGAAATATTTCACTGGATAAAGAAAACATTTTGACGTGCTGGTGGTGTTAGATGAAACCTAAAGGGGATCACCAAGGTTATGTAAGATTTGTCCTCTGGGAACCATGAATGTCTGCATAAAATGTCATGGCAATCCATCTGATCCTTGTTGAGATATTTGAGTAGAAGTGAGATATGAGTTGTAAATTATTGGGCTTTAGATGTGTTGGTATTATAGTGTATTTCTTTACTTTGGACAAAGCCGTTTCCAGTACTTTTGAATGTTAAGTTAAGATAACCACATCCTAACTGTAGCTCTGTAAAGACACAAGATTGTTGTCGATTGCATCATCTCACTCTCGGAGATAAAGCACATTTACATATTTGGCAAAATGTTAAACCATTTCTTTAACAGGAGATAACACTGAAAAATCAAAGCTTCTTCTTAGGTGAATTGCTGCTGATAATACTCCAAGACCTGTCTAATGAAATAGGAGTTCCATGGATTTTTTGCAATGTTAACCTCTGTATTAACAGCAAGAAAATTAACGTTACCATTTCCAAATGCCATGAAGGCCAACATGTCTTTTGAGTGACTTTAATATTATTCTTCAGCCTAGAAACTTGCATTGACATTTGAGTGTAAATCTCCATTGAAGAGCAATGCAGATATCAAGCACTGTATCGCATATATTTTAGTATTCACCCACAAATAAATTCACCACCAATGAGTTGACCATGCACAATGATTGAGTGAGTACCCAGTGTGAACTAAGACTCATGCAGCCCTTTAAGTTCCCATCAAAGTGTCAGACAGTCCAACAGAGAGACAGACAGTGTACTGTACCATATTGACTATAGATTTTATCATCATTTTCTCCTCGGCACCCGTCTCGCCTTCTCTTATCTTTACCACTGGTACCTCCATTACTCTGATGGCCTGTAAAAACCAACCAGCAGGAAGTGGATGTCAAACACTGGCATTTGAAAAGGGAGAGAGCACAAAGGAAGGGAAGGACAGAAGATAGAGGGAGAGTGAGAAACAAAGAAAGAGCAAAAGAGAAAGCCAGAGACAAATGTATAGAAATTAACCCCACGTGAGGACAAAGGAGAGGACGGCTGGGTTTAGGGATGCAGAGGGAGGAGGCGAGGAAGAGATGGGGCGGGGTACGTGTCCTTGCAAAGTCTAAAGACAGTGACTTCAAACAAATATCAAGCTTCAGAAGGGGGTAAGGCTGGGGAGAAGAAATCTGTTAAAAATTAATATAAAAGTTCAAAGCCCTTGGGAGGGAAGAGAAGAGAAGGAAAAGGAGAGGACAGAAAGGGAAGAGGACGTGAAGAAAAGGTGGGGGGACGTTTTTTCTGTGGGTTGCATGAGCACTGGCGGCGGGCAGTCAGGCAGGCAATCGGGAGCGCTCTGATGGAGCTGTCGGCAGATGTCTTTGGATGTGGCTGCGCTGCAGATTGGCAGGGAGAAATAGATGATTTAAGCAGAAAGCCTTCAGATGTGACAGGGCTCAGGAGACCTGGGAAGGAAGTAATTCTAGCAGCACTTAGTCTGCCGCCACGCCTCCAAATCACCTTCACATGGTGCTACTCAAAGACACAAAACTATGCTGTATACTGGAGCAGACACAAACACACACACGTTACAAATATAAATATCCCCATGAAAAAGTTTGCACATTGGGACAGGATGTTATGCTGTATGTTTCAACAACCTGATGAGGAACCTTTTATTGTGTTAAAAGGTTAAATATTATATTGTAATATTATATTGTCTTGGTCCTGTAGTGAGCTCCAGTCCTAAATGGGGGTGTCATGTCATGAATGAAAACAGTGTGCTCAGGCGGTTGTATAGAGCGAACTCGATACCGCGACTCCACTGCGGATCACTACTGTGCAGACTTCAACACACCGAGTCCGACCCAAAGTGAAGGTTGGAACGGCCATTATGGCTTTCTAAACGGAGACCTACATCTACGGCAGCTTGTCGCCTCACCTAATGCCAGACTTGGAAAATCTAGAAGTGTCTATGGATGAGTGATCCCAGCTGTGGAATTGCAACTAATGAATTTGTGGCTCTGATCAATTTGTACTAGAGACTGTTTCACCTCCCCAGACTCCAGTGATAGAAAAAGACAGAAGATGGCTGAACTAAATGGTCTTTCATACAGTGAGAAAAAGCTATTACAACACGGAAAAGCATTTTTATGTTAAAGATCACAATACGTGTCACCCGCCAGCAATAAACACTAGCATCTACATTTTCCATGACACATTATGATCTGAAAGAGAGACAGTCACATTTGGGTTGAATAAGTTGCAACAGGAAAAATAAAAAATAAAGTGTCTTAGAGTAGTGTGTGAGTCAATTTGCAGAGGAATACGACATAACTGGAGTCTCACTTCATCATCTAGCAGATGCAGATAAAAAATGCACAGTATATATCTTCAAATGTTATTCTTGCAATTCAGAATCTTGCAGGCACGAACCATTGTATCTCGCTTGCTACTACTTCTTTAGCCAGACACATGCTAAACGGACCGCGATCCACATCCTTACAAATGCAAACTGAACCGGATGTAGAAACCTAGGCAGTTAATGGCCGTTCCAGCAGGCAGCTTCTTTCTGGGTTTACTTTTGGTCCGACTCAGACAAGTGTTGGAAATGATTCATGTAAAAACAAGTTTATTTGGAAAGCTGTAGGACGCTTGTGCTGCTTGCCCCGATATATGTTGTTTAGCAGGAGTCCCTGTTCCCTCAAATCTCTACAACAGAGGCAGCGAGGGCCGAGTTAGCATGGACCATAGAGTCACAATGGTCACATTTTTTGTGTTAATGGCTTTGTAACGCAATGATAAACGTTAAATAATGAGACCAGGTGGTTGTGGTTGTAATCTATTCGTTATTATCAGAACATGAAAACACTTGCCAAACAGTAGAACATTACACAAATATGATGTACTGTAATTCTACAGTTATCCTTCAATGAGAGTGGCTTTTTTATTTCTGCAACCTGATTAGCTTTTTCCTGCGACATGATTGGCTTATTTATTCCTGCAACACAATTGGCTCTTTTATTCCTGGCATCTGATTTGGCTCTTCTTGTTTAATGGCAGCTGGCAACTAGCATTTAAGGCGTACTAGCTTTCTCCTGGTGTATGGGTGGTTGAATTATATCGAACATTTGTAATGTTATTTGTTTGTTAATTATATTGCGTTTACTATCTTTATCGCTCAGCCCTACCCTCTAAGCTAGTGGAATTGAACTGATGATCTCTGTGGGGCTGATTTGGTATTTAGGGAAGGAGTATGGTGAGGATGTAAACACACCAGCCTCAGCCAGAAGCTGTTAACAAAAATCACAAGTCACTCATTTCTATGCAGAAGCTACACTTTAATACAGTAGGTTGCAAAGGCTCTGCAGGCTGCTAAATTTTACACCCAGAACCCTCCTATTAGCATGCCTTATCTTCACAGGCAGGGGGGTGTGTGTGTGTGTGTGTGTGTGTGTGTGTGTGTGTGTGTGCGTGTGTGAGTGAGTGAGAAAGTTTAAATAAACTTACTTTACTGCCTACCATTTCATGCTGCAAATAGTTTCATGCTCTTTATGATCTTTTCACATTTAGGTTATTGTGTAACTTCTTGGTCACAAGCAGCATCTACAATAACAAAGCTTTTAATGATGATATACAAATCGAGCAATTCAATTTTGATGATAAGATCACATGGTCTCATCATCGACGTGTTCTTAAGACAAAAAGATTTGTTAGGTTTTTATCATTTTTGTAAATTTGCAATCTTAAACTGATTTATAAATGCTACATCCATAAAAAGCTACATGCACAGGCTTCCCAGGTGCTCAGTGACCTTGTGGTTCCACTTATAAGGTGCCCTCAATGGAACAAACTGAATTTTCTGTTCAAGGGTCAACATATGGAACTCCTTACCTACAGAACTCAAACTGACTGGAATCATCATCATTTTAAGAGGGTCATGAATAATCTGGCACTTCTTGTTTCATGGTACTGGATTGTATTAGTTTGTCTTACATCAGAATTGTAAGTCATATAGCTATTAACAGAGCCACTCAGAAAGGTATGCCTCTCTGCAACAAAACACAATATTATAATAACTGAAGATGTGGAACCAAACACAACTAAATCCTGCCTTTCCCAAGACTGTGTGATTGTGACCAGGTCTGGTAGCAGTGAAGTACCTACTTATACAGCCTGCTTTGGGTCTCTTGGCAACAGACTTGTGGTAACAAGAAATTACTTTTAATAAATTAAAAAGTAGCTATAATATCTGTGTGGAATTATTTTAAATTGGACAATGAACACTTGCAGTAGTAGTTCTCATCTACTGACTGTTTTAACCCAGAAGCATCAGTATTGTCCTTCAAAACCGAGTTTCAGTGTCCTACTTATCAGTCTGATAGCAGCAGTGATGTTGACCAGCTCAGCCCATAGAGGCCTGCCACCTTAAGAGAAGCCAGAGGACCACAGTGGACCTTAAGGATTAACAGAAGTATAAAGTACCTGCAGTGCTTTGACTAGCGCTCCATTTCTGCCTGCTTCTCCCACCAGAACAACCCTTGTCTCCACTTTTGGCAGCATATCTGAGAGATGGAGAGCAACAGAGAGACAAGAGTGAACGAGGAAAATGGAAAGAGGAATGAGACTGACACACACAAGAACTGGGACGGAGTCAGGCCAAGGAGTAGGTCGCCTCTGGCAGGTAACGTTGCTTTTTCTCATTTTGACGGCCAGTCAGGGGTTACAGCCAAACAATACACCCATATCTCTCATTGTATTTGAGAAACAGACTGTTAACTGCTACGGGCCCATTAAAAACACTTAAGCTTTACAAATAAATTGTAGACAGTGAACCAATTTAGATTCATTATAGTGAGCATTACAGTCTTTCTTAGTTGCTTCGGTACATTTCTCAGATCAGATATAAGATTTTGTTCAACCTCCACATCATCTAGTCACTAGTGCAAACCATAAACTTCATGAGCTTCTTTAATGATAAAATTGTAACTATTAGAGACAAAATTCAGCACCTCCTGCCCTCAGCTGGTACTGACTTGTCTTCAAGCATAGAGATCTTAGAGACGGCTGTGGA
>JAVQJL010024472.1:0-34007 GCA_036024295.1 Nannoperca obscura | reverse complement strand
CAAGACACAGGTGCGTGTAATTAACTAAGGAGGGAATCAAACAAGGACAGGAAGGCACCAGGAGACAGACAAGGAATTTCAAAATAAAACAGGAAACCAAAAACCAACAGTTCATGGACCATGACAGTAGAGGGTAATGACTGCTTCCATTATCCTCTCCATTTCCAATGACAGCCCAGTTATGCTTTGTGGGAGTTAACACTGAGAGACTACACAACCTTTTTCTCTAAGCTATCCTTAGGCCACCTGACACCACATCAGCTACTGTATCCTTAGTCAACCATCACACTCTCTCCCGTGTCTGATCTCGCTTCCTGGCCAGCCTCAGGACACACAAGGCCAGCTTTGTGTGGAAACCTCAGAAACACAAGGTGTGTATGTTTTAAGTCGAGTAGACGGGGTGGAAAATCACCTTTAATGTCTCCCTCCTCCCTACACCTCTCTCATGTTCCCTCCTACCCAAAATACAGTAACACACACATACTAAAAACAGGCCTGGTTAGCCACCGTCTTATTTTTACGCTACGATCATCTGATTTTACACGCCACCAGTTTCCATTCACATAAAGGTGCCTTTTTCAAGTCTGGAAAAACACACTGACTGGTCACAGAAATGTGGCTAACAGTTGTGTTTTGTCTCTTTGCCTTTGGTTGAGGATGTGGTGTGTGTATCGAAGGTGTATACAGACTGGAGCTGGAGCCCACACGTGGGCCAGGGCATATTTTCTCACTTCAAGTCTATTTTCTTCCATTTTACACACATAACTACAGTGATTATATGCTGGTAGGTGCCAAAATGCAGGAGACCTACAACTCTATACTGTGCCTGAACACATCCTGGGTACAAACTGAGCACTGAGGCTGCTGCTGCTCTGCTAACATCATGCTTACTCTATGCTTCCTGTGTGGACATGTTGTTAAATGAGAAGACTGGTAACACTTTGGTACAGTAAGCAGCGTTTTTTGTACAGTACTGCAGCCAGTAGCTGGTTAGCTTAGCACAATGACCGGAAACAAGGGGAAACATTTAGCCTTGCTCAGTCCAAAACCTACCAGCACCCCTAATACATGTTAATATCTATGCAAAAAAGGTTGTTAAGAGGGTTGTTAAGGGTAATCTGCGCAACAATAAACACGTTTTCTTTCTTTTTAATTTTCAGTGTGGGCGTACATTTGAGCATAGTACTTCCACAAGTAATCTTTTAGCGAATAGAGAATAGGAAACTAAATTCATTCTCAAGGCAGTTAATATTGTCATTGTCCCATCAACTATGTTGTTAAAACCAAATTCTTTCACGTTTGTTTCACAGATACTGTGGTTTGTTTACACTCTCACACAGTAAAATTAATTTCTGTTTCTTTATTTCTTCTATGTTTTCTTTACATTGTTGTTTGCTAAATGTTACACTGCTTACCAGTTGACACATACATCACACCCCCAATCCGCGCAATAACTCCAGCTTAACTCTTGGCAAGAAAGCAAATAAGCCTGTTTACCAAACTGTCAAACTAATTCTCTAATGCGTTGTCTCACAAGTCCCCACTATCTCATAGGAGATAACATGAGACCAAACCACTTGAGAAATTTTGTAGACCTTTCACTCTGTTTCCCCATAAAGCTCCAGAGATGAGGGGATTTCCTGTCTGAGAGGAACGTTATGAGGAACAGCACATTTGATGGAAACATTTACGGGCACACCACTCAGGGACAGGGGTCAAAGGCCACCCGCTCACATGAGCGTGGGCGCATTCAGCTTTTCCACCGCGCCTGTGTAGACATCGGGCTCTAAAAATAAGGTGAGCATGATGTGGTGTTTAAGTGTTAAATCTAAAGCAGACAAATGTTAAGTTCAAACACAACAGTGTCTTCACGAAAGCACAAAGGAGGACGCTATGGGGAACTGGGTTTAGAGGGGTGTGTGTCTGTTAGTGCTAGTGTGCGAGACAGAGGCAGTGAGTATGTGTGCCCCAGCAGACAATGCAAGCATTCATCCAGCCTCAGTTCTCACCCTGTCGGGCCCCCACATACCCAAGAGAAATATAAAATATATTTATTCATGTTGAAATCAACCTGGTTTGGTAGCAATGAGCAGCCTTTAAAAGACAAAGGGCAAAACAATGCCCACAACAGGCAACTTCAGCTGAGAGGGCTTTGCTAAAAGAATAAGAAGCAATGGTGGAAGCATCACTAATATGTTATAAATAAATTCGGGAAAACTATTGGAAGCCATCAAATGTGTGTCCTTTAATTTGACACAAATCTACACAAACAGTTCTCTTTGCATGGAAGTGTGCACTTGAGAGCAAGTTTCCATGTCACAAAAAAATTTGAAATCAGCATAACAGACGATGAGTGAGTCAGCCGCCACGACAGAAACATCATCTTAAAGACTCTTCAGCTGCTGAGTGTCAGAAGATTTCCCACCAGATTACAGTATGAAAGGTTCAAGAGCCTAAAGGAGAATTTGCTCTGATTCAAACTTCAAAAGTCACTCGGCCCCACTCTCTGATGAGGTAATGGATACACCTTTTTTTTTTCTGGGGGCTAAATCAAACAATGACAGAGCAGTTTCATCACAAAAACCGGCCATCAATCAAGCCGCCACCCCCTGAGCTCTGGAAATAGAAAACCTTCCCAGGCATACTTCACACAGTTGTGTGGAGAAGTTCAGGAAATGGCCAAGAAAGTAAGCAAAAACAAGCCAGCATGATTTAGGGATTACCTAAAGGAGATAATAATGCACCTCCTCCTTTCTGTTTCTAAAGCTGCTGGTGGGATGCAAACTGAGAGTAAGCTTCCCAGATTCACAGCGGACGCCTAGACAGACCAGTAGTCCATGAGATGAAACCTCTCTCAGCCTTCCAGCATCACGGACAGCCAGCTCAAGTGTTTTTAATGATGAAATGGTCCTGTAATGGATCCCTTGCCTAGAAAATAAACTTCATCTTTCTACACACTAATAACAGATAAGATGGTTTGGAGTTTACAGTAAGTGTCTTTTCTTTCTCTTTCGCAACCTCCCCTGGAGTTACACAGTTTAGTTCCTCTGCAGAGACCACGGCTGCAACCGGATCCAATATATGCTCCCTCAGGGGTCGAACAGTCAGACATTAAGGGCAGAGAGGAGTTTAGTGCCCAGCTGCAAAATTATCAAGAGGCTGAAAATGGAGGCAAGAAATGCAGACACAGGTTGGTCAAGTAAACACTCAGAGGGAGGCAAAAGGCAGATTGCAGTTTAGAAAATATAAGCAGTGTGACTTTGGCTGTACTGATGAGAGATGCTGTCTTACCAGTCCCTTCTCTTCCTACGGCAAACCTGTTGCTTACTTTTCTATACTTTTCCTCCAATCATCCGATCTTTATGAAGGCTGTGCACCACTCAGACTGGAATTTTTTCCGGGATGAGGAGGAGGGAGGCATCCATCACCAGCTGAGACTATTTAGGTTGTTTTTTTATTACAGAGCAAATCTAACGCCAGCTTGTCATAAATCTGGGACAATAGTGGGATGCTTTCCTGTGCTGTGGTGTTCAACAAAGAAAATAAAAACAGTAAAAGCTACAACAACAAAAAACCCATTAAGACCCCTTTCAAGTGAATGGAGAAATACAGTCTATTATGATGGTAAATAAATCACTGCGCAGGGAAGGCCATTTAAGAATGGAAGAATGGAAACCTTAATGTGAAATAAAAAGTGTTGGATGTAAATTGCACTGACAGGCTGGAACTATTATTGTGAACAGAAGAAATTCTTGACATAGTTGGAAGCCCAACTAATAACTGAGAAATGATTTAAGGTTCAACAATAAAGAGATTTACACAAACCCTCACACGCCCGGAGACACACTTTTACATTCACCCACTGGGAGATCTTGGCACAGACTGTGCATGTGATAGGAATGATAACTCAAATTTTATGCGAGTGCATTTTAACAGTCAAAATACACTTTGCGCATAATGACATGATACAGAAAGAGAATAAATCTTCAGTGGAAGAAAAAGCTGACAGGAGCTCATTTCAGACATTTTCTCACTGGTTCCCTCTGGGGGGGGCTGTTCAAAAACCCGGCCACGCTGCCGCGTCACGGGGTTGACACACCGCCACATTTCATCTAGCGTTTTACACACACCCGCTGTGAATCGGAGAGCGTGTGGACACACATGTGAGAAAACCCAAACTTGTGAATCTGTTTGCATGTGTGAGAGGCCATGTCTGTTGGATGGTGTGTAAGCGAGTGGCCATAAGTTATCTCATAATTATAAGGAAGGATCCACTCCACAGCTTTGCATTAAGAACAACTTTTGCAGCAGTCACATAAAGCTTTATGAGCCTCATGTCCCCAGCATTTGGGGACTTACTTGGGTGCGTGTTAGGTTATCTACCGTTGTATATTAATATAAAAGAATCAGACACCTGGGGCCAGATGACTACGCAAAAAAAAACATGCATACGACTGGTGGACATAATTAAGACCCACCCACAGGGTGATGGAGGTAAATCTCTTCAAAGGTTTCTAAAAGTGATTTGTACTCTGTTCATAAACATGACATGTTCCTGTTGCTGCTGCCACATTACACAAATCCAGCTTACTTGACACACAGCATGCTGACTGGAATGCAGTACGAACACACACACACACACACACACACACACACTTCAGATCACATGATATTGATTACCAGGCATTTTTCTAAGATCCAATAAGATCTGAGGATTTGGGGGGGGGGGGGGGTTCCACCACAGTGAAATCCAAATGATCAGTTTTTGCTGTGTTTGCTTTCACGAGAAATGTTATTGGCTCTCGGTTTAACAGACTCGGGGATAAACAAGTGTTGTGTAAAAGAAATAAGTAAGCCAGAGTGTAAGTAACAAGTCTGCGCCTGTCCACCTCTTCCTGTCTAAGAGTAAACCCTCTCTACACAGGTAGGAACTCCCCCCTCTGCCGTTTTCCTTTGATGAAACTGGTTGTGAGCGGCTGGACAGGGCTGAGGTCAGGGGTTGTGTGGGTGCCAGGCTGATGACTTAGTGGTGAGACTTCCCAGGAACCAACATGCCTCACATTCTCAGTCAATGACTGAGGAGCCGTGGTGTTCAGACAAGACACACAGTGCTGGAGGCAACTACGGTCCACCGACAGATAAAGAGACATTCTGACATGTCAATTTAGTAGTCATTACTCCGATCAGATTGAAGTCTTTTAATTAGAAAGGTTTTAAACAAGAAAATACCATAACACCAAAGACAAAAACACAAACACAGATTTAGAGTTTCAATTTATAATTTGCTTGCTGACATAGCTTCTTGTCTTTTATTCTTTGTAAGATGCTATTATTTGTGCAATTAAACACAGCCAATCAAGAGTCAATTGGATAAGCAGTCACTGTGTTCTTACATTTTATTGGCTCACAGTCCGTCAGGACGTTTTGTGCCATGCTAGTGGTATGGAATCTTTGCCTGTCCATCACTTTGATCCAGACTTAATAATATCTCAACAACTGGATGGATTACCATAACATTTTGTACAAAAGCACTCGTGGTGCCCAGAGGATGAATCCTAATGACTTTGGTGATCCCCTGACTTTTCCTCTAGCGCCACCATGATGTTGACATTTCGGGCTTTGAGTGAAATGTCTTGAAATGTATTTGATGGTTTGATGATGAATACCTGCAAAACTAATGACACTCCCATCAGCCTCAGCCGGACTTTGTGTTTAGTGCCAATTAGAAACATTTAGTATGCTAACACAGTAAACTGGTGAACATGTTAGCATATCACTGTGAGCATGTTGCAATGATAGTATTAACATTTACCTCAAAACACCACGGACCTAAGCTCAGCCTCACAGAGCCATTAGCATGCTCTTAGTCTTGTTGTTTTATAAGTTATCACTGATGTCTCCACCATAGACAAATGTTAGGAGTTTCTGGGTAAAAGACAATATAAAAAAGTCTCAAACTCGAAAGACTCCGCTAAGGACTTTCCTTCTTTCTTTTACCTCTTTCCATTACTCTTGAAACTTTGGTGTGTTTTACCATCTGGAAATCTGGATGTAAAAGAGATGTTAGCAAAAGCCTCACCAGGCCCAAAGTGTGGTTAAGAGGTGAGCAGGGAAAGTGGTACAGCCCAGCACTGCCCTCAGAAAAGAGACTCTGTGTTGTGCTGATAATAGGGCAGGGTAAGACTTGCTGACTGCACTGTGTAATCTAGGTTGTGGTTTTCTACAACATGAATAAAACAGTGAGGAACTGGATCCTTCTTGTAATTTCAGTGATGCTGCTGGCTCGTCTTTGCTGCTGCAACTTAAGTCATCTGTCAAGCGCATGCAGCATTTTATGTGAAAGTTACAGAATCAGAGGACGCAGCAGTCAAAATCGTACCTAGAAATAAAAACACACAATACTAAAGCCGTGCTAATCTCTTACAATCATAAATTCAGACCTGGCAATAATATGCTCCATGTGTTTTTCCCTTCAGGCTTTAAATACGGTTCCAGCAAGGATTTCCATCCTTCATTATGAAAAGCTGCTTCCACTTTACTTCTGCCCTCCATTGTTCTTTGTTGAAAGGGCAACCCTCACATGCCTCTGCTGTGAGAGGTAGTGGGACCACTAGCGATGTGGGTGCAGGCTAATGGAAACCAATTGATCCCAGTTGAGTCCAAATCTGCCCATTTGGTTTGTATTCCATACAAAATTAAAGACAGAGCAATAGCCTGTCTCCATGATTGGGTCTATTGAAGGAAGTGGAGCTCTCATAATGGGCAGAAACTAAATCCAGGCCTGAATTCTCCACGGTGTGATAGGTAGAAAAAAAGAGAATAAGGGACAGAGGAGAGAGCTGATCCAGATGTGGGCAGTCTGTTTACAATCTTACACTCTTTGCTTGTTTGTTGATAACATTGTTTATATTCTCTTTCCTGTTGTAAAAAATCCTGTGTGGCCACACACTGAGAGCCACAGTGTCCTCTTGGGTCTGTGTGTGCGTCAGATAATGTGTGTATGGGAATGAGAAAGTGTACGAAAGATACTCATTGTAGTAGACTCAACAAGTTGCAGTTTTATCAGCGAGAGCCTGAAAGAATTTGGTTTTGAAGTTTTGAAGACTTTTACAGTTGTTTTTTAGCGGCTATAAATCACAGTATGTCAGTTACTAATTAATAGATTCTAGTTTCTAAAGAAATAGACTTTACCACAGCACCAGACCTACACCAGCACCTGAGGCCTCTATCAGAAAATGGCACAATGGGAGATGAAAATAATCAGCTTCATCTCTCTGAAAAAGATCTCATATCCTGTGGAGATTGAATGTCCCTTGAGGACTTGTACCTAAATGAGGCAAATGATTGACCGACTGACTGACTTCAGATACAATCAAACTGTAAAGGTTTGACCACTCAAACTAGAGCACAACGGTGCTTTGAGCTAAATGCTAACGTCAGCATGCTAACATGCTCACAATGATAATGCAAACTGTTGTTTAGCAGGTAATATTTACCATCTTTGCATGCGGACATTTGCTAATTTGCACTAAACACAAAGTACAGCTGAGGATAATATGAATGTAATTAGCTTGGGAAATATTTGGTCAATCGAAATTTCGACCTGAAAAGTTATGGGATCATCACAGTGACAATAAATCACCCTGAGGAGAAACTTTCCCCAAGCCTTACGAAATTAACCCTTTCAGATATTTCACTTCAAACCACAAATGTCCACCTCATGGGGGCACCAATCCATCTAGTGTTGAGATTTTTCACTGGATAAGTGAAAATGTCAACCTACTGGTGGTGCTAGAGGAAAGGTCAAGGGATCATCAAACTCAGTAAGCCTCAATCTCTGATGACCATGCATGTTCTGTACCACACTTCATTGCAATCCATCCAACAGTTGTTGAGATATTTCTGGACCAAATTGGTGTACCAACTGGCCAACTGGCCTAGAACAAGGCCACAAGCATGGCTAAGCATTTATGTCTTTTTTTTAATTGTTACTTTTTGATTCTTTATTGCTTTGATTCATGCTGCTAGCATATGTTTTTTGGTAAATAAAAATAAAAAAAAACAAAACATCAAAAATTTAAAAGCCTTGACTAATGAAGGCTTGAACTTTACTGACTAATGGACAGGCTGCTTGGCTGATTACCTATAGTGACTAAACGTTAGCACACAATTCATCATCGTCTCAACAACATAACCTACCAGCAGCACCAGAGTCCATTTGGAATAAGTGATTCTGTATGTGTTGTTTCTCCAAGCGCTGCCCCTGACAGTGAATGACGGATGGCAGCTTAAGCCTCCTTACCAGCCATCCTGAAACACTTGAGACAGAGATATCCATTGCCATCCCTCAGTCAGCATGGCGGAGTAGCCCAGCAGGCAATGTTTGTTGCTGCGGTCATGCTGGGTCACAGGCAATAAAATCAACACACTTTTGTACCATCGAACTTCGGGCCTTTCATCCAAACAGAACCTTGGGAAATAAAAACATGTGCTGAGATTACCTGTGGAGGTTAAACAAGAGTCACTATGAGATCAGCTTGGATCAGAGAGAAGTGGAAAGGATGTGTGTGGGCAGGAGGATGCACGTGTTGAGTTATTGCTTGTTGATGTTTCCCACCTGCATTGGCTTCCCTGACCGTGTGCGCAGTCTTGCATGTTTACACCTCAGGCAGGACATTTGTTTTGAGCATCTGTGTGCTCATGCAAGCATGCATGTGTGCATCCGCACATCCACCCATGTGTGCTCCAATCTCCCGGCTGGGGTCGAGAGCTTACGGACCCTCCCGTCTAAGTGAGCAGAGAGAATATTTAATGATGAGTGCTGACCCTTCGAAAAGGTCAATATTTCTCCCCTCAAAAGGCTCAACCTCCCCAGCAATGCACAAAAGAAGACAGAGACAAACAGCCCTAGTTTTCTTCTGCCAAATGCCACAACACAGGGTAAGAGCATCCCATCCTCCAAGAATCTCGAACATTCAGACTCTGGCAGCTCCACTCCACTTAAAAACATATTTTCAGGACTGTGACACTGGCAGGAAACAATGCCAGCTGCCACTTAAAATAGTTAACAGAGAGGCTTCTGGATCTCAGCAACTATTAAACCCTGGTGAGTATTTTGAGACGTTTGTTGGATGGATGTAACCTGTAACTGCAGAGGTGAGAGGCTCAAAGGTCTGAGTTTCAGGTCTGGATTTTGCACTGTTAAACTACTGTGAGGAAGTGGTTTGGCAAAGCAGGACACACAAGAGGTTTGGAATTAGACATCTGTTCATTATATGAAGTCTGCTTCTCTTCTGCAAAGAAATCCTGGTTGTGGCTGGCAGACTGTGGTCAACAGAACTGACTTTTTTTTCCACAAGCACCTCTATTCTGAATGTGGAATTATTAAACAATCTATATAACATCTAAAAACACAGTCGATCTGATTGGGTAAGACAAATACAAAACAGATAAATATCTCAAATAGTCCATAAATGTCACACAATAAAATACATGCTGAAATCAGAGCTTCCCTTCAAGAAAATGTGCCAGCTAACTCATTAACACATCCAAGAACAGTATTAAAATAGGCTAATTAAAGCTGAAACATTTTGTAATTAAAACATTGGTCTGCCTAGTTGTGTGGTGTAGTGGAGCGGTGAAACAAAAAGTCACATTCCATTGAGAGAGTGAGAAGAACCAGTCAGATTTAGTAAGGTTGTCCGTAATTGAATTACTTTTGTGGTAGGTTGAACATGGACTTGACAACGAATAGGAACAAGTATATTAGCTATAATAAAATCCATTTAAATCCAAAGCTTGTTTTCATTAACTTTACATCAAATCATAATCATAAGTTGCTAACTGTGTCTGTCAGCTGTTTGGTGCTGAGCAGGTAGCATAAAGTGGGTTTTTAGAGCTTTATTATACTGAAAACAGCTGCCTGCTGTGGGTGAAAACAAAACGATGAGAGCAGTGAGAATGAACCATAACAGTGAAGTTGTGACAGCTTAACAATGAGCTGAAACTTAGTATAAAGATCCGTAAAGCCGAGGGGAGCTGCAGGTTATAATTCTCTGTAGGTTCATATCTTCGAGCGACTTAGTTTTTGACATATGATTCATTGTAATTATAAAAGTATTGGGTTTAATCTCTGCAGTAGGGCTCCTTTTAATCTGACGTGACAACCACTGAACTGAATAGACCACATGTTTACAGAATATTTCAAAAGTCTTCATGGTTTCAGAAAATTCTCAAGCTGATGATTAAATGTATCTCTTAAAGCCTGATAGGGATTAATTAGTAAAATTCCAGTCTCCAGACATTCACACACACACACACACACACGAGCAAATGAAGAGAGGAAAATGTCTGATGCTAAACTTGGACAAGATTTAAACTATGAGTCAGGAGGCCTGGGAACACACGCTTACTCATAAACTTGGAGTTTTTGGACAAGGAGAACGCAAACAAGGTGCAAACAGCCATAACGTTGATGTTGGCGTCGACCTGTTTGTGCCTCGCTCTGTTTAACTCAAATGCAATTTTGTCTCCAGCCTGTATTGGATGCACTGATCCCCAAATCCCAATGATGCAAGTGAAATATCTAAATTATTTAAAGTGTTACCACTTTATCTTTCACAGCATCTTTCATGGTGACCACATACCCACTCTGCTACACAATGAAAGCACATTTTGGGTGTGATTCTGCAGGAATAGCATTAAAGAAAAAGAAAAAGAACAAAATGACAAACTGACATGGTAAGCCAAGTACGGACCAGGGAGGCCAGAGTTCACCCCACCCAGATGTTTAACAACAGGCCCTTGGGCACAACTGGCCTATATTTCTATCAGCCTCCTACCTTCTACTTCAGAAATGTTAATTGCTCTTTGGAGAAATATTGTGTGACACAAAGCAGGCTTGACTGAGTGTTGTCATGATGTCTAATTTATCAGGGCCGGGGTAGACACTGAGGGCGTACAGGCATTTACAATGAACAAAGGTCAGGTCCTCTTTCACTGGGGTGTACTCTGTCAGTGCTGGCTAATAACCATCTGAATTAGTGTAGAAAGAAACCTTAACCTGTGTACTTGTGTTTATAACTGTATGTATGAATATATTGCATGCATTGACATATGTATTGGCTGCTCTTTGAAAGCCAAACTGCCCCTCTGGGACATTAAAGCTCACAGCTAGCAAATATTAGCAGAGGTTCATAAAGAAAGTTTGACTTCATCTGGTCTGTGTCATTTCAAAAATCAAAAACTTCGGCAGCATCTTTACCGTTTAACCTGACAAGGCACAAGTCCTCACAAATATACCGGATACAAGCCAGCTGAAAAGCTGACAGTAAATCAAAGAGGCCAAGACTTCTGGCACCAAATTGAAGCTTAAATAATGTAAACACACTATGAGCTTGTTAGTATCTAACTAGCTAACGGACAGAGCAAACAAGCGATATGAGCATTACCTCAAAGTACAGCCAAGGCTGACAAGACTTCATTAGAAAATAATTAGTTTTGGAGGCAGTTGGATGTTTGAACAAGTGGAAATTTTAGGACCAAGAATGTTTTAATCTCAATCCTTCGAACCAAGACATTTCAGTCTGGATCAAAGTGTTGGGCCAACAACAAGATTGTCTTCAACAGTATGAGTCATTTACAGTGACATTCTATGTCCTTGATAGGTCTATATAAATGATTTTGTCTGAACAGATGAACTTAGACCTTCTTGTTTCACAACTCAGTTGTTCCTTCCTCAGAAAGACATCTTAGAGTTAGAGCTGTCGTATTAATTTCCCATTTTAAATGTTTTTCCTCTTGTTCAGACCCGAGTCATCCCAAACACAGCTGCTAAAGCTATAGGAGAGAATAACCTGATATTTCATTTCATTTTATGAATATCAATTGAACTTAATGGTTATATTCTCTAACCTGATAAAATTTTACATAAGGTACAATGCAACACAATGAAACTAATATTCAATGTGGAGTTTTAGATTAGAAAAACTGCCTGCCTCAATCAAATGTAGTAATCTAGAGGGAAGAAAAGGTCCAGTCACTGAAAGGAGCTCTTTCCACTGAGTCACAGCTCAGATAACAGGATGTCCCAGGGGGAGGAGAGGAAATCCCCAGCAATCAGGAGGGGAAAACCTACCTCCCAAAACAAAAGCTTTCTGAAGAATTCAATGACTTGAACCAGGTGGCTTTTTCTGTATGAAAACTTATTTTAATGTGGGAAGATGATGAAAACAGCTGAAGAAATGCATCGTCATTATTGGTAATGTGTTTGTGGGGGCGGTTCCAAAAATGTGACTGACCTAATTTCCTCCCTGTTTGCAGCTGGCTCACACTGAGCCCCTGAGAATGAAACCACCCATATCTTCCCTTGTCTCGTCTTCCTGCCGCCGCTCACCCGGGACGGAGATGTGACATGGCATCCAACCATGCAACTGCTGTTTTCATTAACTTCATTTGTTGCAGACCGCAAATCCACAGACACAATATTCCAATGACGGCTCTTTTGTTTTGGCTTTATTGTAGAGCTGCAATGCCAGGAATTGCTGTGATGTATATTATGTGTGGCACTGTGAGGAAGAGTAATAGCTGGAAACAGGCAGAAAATGAAATAATCACAGTCATAAAACCTGAACTTCACATTCTTCACCATCACGTCATTGGAAAAAGGGACTCACTTGATGGTTCTGATAGCCTGAGGAGGTACAGAGACACTGAACGCATGTGTTAGCAACTTAAAACACCATTAAAACATGCTTACAAAATAGAGGTAATTCCCAAAACACAATCCTTAAATTTCCAAGCAGGGGGCAACAGCTATGTACCTAAACTTTCACTGAACAATCCACAAAAGTATGTGCCCACAAGTGCGGGAATAAGCCAATAATAAGGCAGTAAATAACACTTACTGTAGTCTTTCTAAGGCCTGCAGGATAACCAAGGATAAAGAATTGTTTTGAGCGAAAATTTTTAACACTAAGCCTTGACAGCTGTAAGTGGTGGGACCGACAAAAACAAGCCTGTCCTAGGACATTTCCAGAGACCATACGTGGCTTACAAGAGATAACGGAAAGCTCCAGGGTTCTAGCAGAATCTGAGGGTGTAGTTACCCTTTAAGTGTAACTTCTGGGTTTTTCTTATTTTCTAAAGAATGAGGCATAATACGAGACAGCCACAACCACCATTGTCTTGTCCATAGCACTTAGTCAGCGGATGATAGGAATCTTGACGTAGGTGCGTAGGTTTGCCTCAGGGTATACACAAGAGGTTGAAGGAAAGGTTAGAACAATTTAGAGACAGGGCTGCCATGATTGAAAACACACAGGGCAGAGGTTCTTTTCCCAAACGCTTCCCTCTGACATTGGTCATCCTCTAGCACTTTAACTAAGGAGATAATAACAGATTTTATCCATATGCACACAAAGCCTTTCCATTTCAGAGCTAATACCTCATTTTCAGCCACTGGATACCGTGACAGAGTATCCACTGTCACGGCTCAAAACCACTTAAACAGCACCAGGAGACATAGCTAAATATGAACATCAGTCAAACCTGTCATCTAACCTCTTGGTAATGCTACAGACATGTATAGTTTGACTACTAGCGGTGTCAACAACCATCTCTTGAAAAGCTAACTTATTACAAATACTGTATATCGATCTGAAAGTATTTATGAAACATTGCCATTTTCAATTGTAAAATGTCCGGCTCAGTATTTATCTTGGTCACAGTTCTTTTACAAAAAACAAAAATGAAGGAGACATTATCAAACTGTTTGTGTATGGTATGTGTTTACTTACAAAATTGCTAATGTCTGATATATCAAATCATTTTTTAAACTCATTAGTTTCAGCCTCAAATATCCTGTATTGGTCGATAGTGCTGAGAGACAACAGAGAGTCAGAGTCCCAAACATCTTAATGCAGTATGGTGCCTCATTAGTGTTGTGTTCATACAGTCTCACACATATTAAACTAAATCAATCAATAAACCTCTGCTAGAGTTTAAATTATTTGGTTTCTGTGGGGTGAATGGGGCACAACTGCATGAATAAGAAGAGCTTTGATCACAGAATTTATGGTGGAAAAACTATGATTGCATGACATGCATCATTCATCCCGCATTTAAATTCTATTGCAGCACCACTAACTTACATGAGCTCATCCTGCCCTGGCAGCGACACAGCGTCTGAGGCACAGCCATGCCTCTCGCACCGCACATGCGGCCTGAGCTGAAGCCTCCTACAGGCTGACGGTGCACTGAAACCTCACCGCCCAGGCCATAAACCACAGCCGGGCGGCACATTAGAAGCGAGCAGCTCATGGAAAACATGGAACACGGAGGCCTCACTGTACAGTCTGTATGACATGCCTACACGTTACTGAAAACCACACTGCAACCGGCAAGTAAGAGGACATAAAGGTCTGCGTTATTGTTGGCTGTGATGGAGCCAGTGTGACCGCCGGCCCACACAGGACTTAAAGAGTGAGGAGGCGGAGAGGAAGAAGAGACTGCTTCATACAGAGCGCATCATCTGGGGGGAAAAAGTTAATTCAAATACACTGACTTTTAAAAACGATTTCAATAAGATCCTCCGACAAAGATGACATGGTGTCTGCTGTTCATGATGGCAGGATAAACTCGTGCCATCAGAGGCCTGATGTATATTAAAAGTTGTCATGATAAGGTGACATACTGACAGTAGTAAAACCAATAAAACTATGGAATTCTAATAACCTGTAGCAAGATTTTTCCACTCAAACTGTGTACAACAAAGAATTGCTGTTTACCGTCCAACATCTACATGATGTCATGAAGCCACTTCTGTACAGCGCTACAATGGCTCTAGTGTACAGAAAGTCATATTCCCCTTTATAGTCCCAATCTGAGTCCATATTACAGACTCTCTTGTGGAATTAACTGCTCATTTCCTGAGAATGACAGTCTCCAAGATTCAGCTTTCTGACCAAACCATTTAAAAATTCCACTTTGATGAAGAGATGCTATTTGCCACCAAACCACAGAGCATCCAGTCTTTCATTGGCTCTGTTTGTATCCCTGCTGCTGCTTAGAAACCAGCCCACAAGGTGAGCTCCTGCGCTGGGTTTGAATTAACTTGTAAGGAAGTAGTAACAAAAGAGTGGAAGTCATGTTCCTCGGCTGGCATCCAACATCTTAATGAGATGTGGTTCAGTTTGTGCGAGCCGCAGTTAAAGTAAAGGAATTTACTTAATTACAATACAAAGTTTATGATTCGTTTCAGCTGTGCCAAGGAACGCAAAACATCACACTCTTGCACACATATGCCATAAACATGTGAGATATTCTTAGAGCTTAACACCTATAATTAACTAAAACCACTTTACCTACCAATAAAGGCAAACATTTGGGCCTTACTTTACAAGTGTTTGGGGTTTGCCAGTAAAGCAACATGAAAGGAAACCTCAGAGTCGTGGATTTCTAATACGTCAGCACTTCAGAGTTCTATAACCTTTCCAAGGGAAAACTGTACACTCCTTCGAAGAAGCTAAACGTGTTTAACTCTTGTACTGAAGAGAGGAAGCTGTTTTGATATTGAGGATTCTTACAACAGTCTGGTTAAAGTTAAGAGCTCTGAGGACTCATCCACATGTCAAGAGACAGCAGGACCTTTTATACACAGTAACTGATACGGTTGCTTTACAGATGTTCTGACAGATGTGATACGTCACGAAGCTGCCTGTATACAAAGAGTCATTGTTGTCAGAGATTACAAAACTCACTCAGCAGCACATGGCGTCTTCACCCACAATGCTATCTACTGCGCCACTTAACAGCACACAACAGCACACAACAGTGCAATCTTGTGGAAAGTGGAAGACACAATATTGGATGTTGCCAGCAGCGTTTTGTTTTGGAGTCTGTGCCAATAAAAATAATTAAAAGTTCTTCATCAGTTCTGAATGCAGTGGTTATAATAAGTATTACAAGAAAACTGTTTTCTGTCAAATAGGGTGAGTTTTATAATTGAGTCTGTGTAGTAGCAACCGGGACAGTGTTAATATACGTAACTTGTTAACAGTTGACTCACTAGGATTCACTTGCTTGTAACTTAGCAACAAAAAACACAGTTGCTACTCCTACCTCCAAGTCTAAACATAACCTCACATGAGCTGATAGAATAATGTTGATTATAAACACGAGACGAGTTGGTAACTAAGTAAATATTAACACTCAACAACAATTCTAAAATTCAAGTGAAAGTCATTTCTGATCAGGAGGATCTTAACTGTCCCGTGAAGGGAAATATGCTGCCGGGCTTATTACCACCCCAACCAGTACCACAGCAGTTAAACAAAATAAAAGATCAGAAGATGAGATCAAAAGTGAGGAACAGGCAAATACATGTGCAAGTGGAAATTTCACAGTGCACGAGGAGACAGAACAGGCAGCTTTTAATGTGCATAAGCTACTCCATGTTGAGCATTATTGATGGCCGTGGATACAAAAGCAACCTGCTGTCCTTTTGTCCTCTTAGCACGCACTCTACAGCAGTGGATGATGGCAGGAGTTCAAACTCTTTGCACAGGGCTGGTCAGGACCGTCTAGGATGGCCTTGGCCCTTCAGAGGACTCACATTCTGTAAATACCTCTGCGCTGGGCCTAAAGCACCCCGAGTATTTTGCTGGTAAAAATAAGAAAACTGTCAAGCTCATTTTACTGGCAATGTGGAAATCTTACCATACCAGACAACAATAAAAGAGGGTAATCCTGTTTCTATTACATTCGTATAAACCAGAGCTGTCACAGCAGAAAAAAAACAACTTAATTTTCCTCCAAAAGAAAAGACACAGCTGCCCTTGTTTAAATGGCATCTTTAAAATCTAAATAATTTCTTCTCCTGAGCAGCAGCCAAATATTTGCACTGTTGCCCCCCTCCAGCTTGACTTCCATCACCCTCTGTCAAAGAGAGCTTTCTATAGTCAATATTCATCTGTTGCTACCTTTAGCTGGACTGACATAAAGGAGCTGAGATTGATAAATGGAATATTTGCTAATGTAGGACAAAAAGTAAGGCTTTAAACATCGGAAAATGTACATACACATGATCAATAAACACTCAAATGAAAATAAGGACTGAGAAAAGCCAAGGAATTCTCTTCTTTATTGTTTATATTTTGCTAGAATCTACAGCGTGAAGCACATTTCCCATTCCTCTCTTTCTGAAGCCCTCTTCAGGGAACAGTAATATCCACCATAACTATAACAACACAACTCAAGAGCTTTACAGACGGGACAACAAAAGAGCTACGGGGGGAAAAAAATAATTATTGTACATGTGCCACATTCATTAAATAAATGTATAAATTATAAATTATTAAAAAGCACACATATTCACAATGGCATCAGATACCCTCTGCATAAATACCAAACAAACTGTGGCAACTTTCTGGAAGTCTCTTTTCTCCAGAACTGAACGGGTCTCTGGCTTTGGCTGTGTCATAATGTTTATGATTGCAGCAGGAGGAAGCATTTATTTTCCTGTATTCTTCTGTCTCCACGAGTTAAACGATTACTTCTGCGTGTAGACATTCAAGAAGACCTTTTATTGAGCGCATGTGGGCACGTGGTAATACATCGTCTTGAAGTAGCAGCGCTGAGGTTGTTTTCTCTCGAAAATCAAGAGCCCAAAAAAGTTTACATTCTTTGCAGGGGCTCTCCCACTGGGATACATCGCAGCCCTCTGAATGCTTTACATAAACTGAGCTCGCAAATCTTCACTTTAATGACTCATTACTGCACTGGCAAACAGAACTGAACATAAACACTAGCCTCAAGCCGAAGCCAACTGTAAAAAGCTATTGTAGAATAAACTGGAACTTGGACGTGTCAGACGGCAGTCTTCAGGGATTTAAACAGGCTTTTATGAGTAAATCATTTTACATCATCCTAAATTTGTCTTATGGTGTATTTGTTACTTTAATTCTTACAGAGTGAATAAAGTTAATATAGTTTCAGCTCATTTATGAAGACATAAGAGGACTTTTGGATGAAAAAAAGCTTCCTGATGACAAAGCATTTGACACAAACATGAAATACTTCAACTGGCATAACTGATTCAGAGCAGCAAGACAAAGCTTTCAAACTACACCACAGCGATGTTTAGCCCAGGATGTAATTTTTGTAAAAGATTACATAAAAGTCACATCGTTTTTACTACACAGAAGCTATAAAACCATGATTTGTTTGTATATCCTGTAATTGCGGTAAATTCTTATCAGGGTTGGTGCCACGGGGTTGTTTTTCTCTCATCACAGCATTTAAATGAAAATACACATGACAGTCATAAACCTGTGCTGTAATAACTTTCCAACTCTGGGCAGGAGACCGAGTACAAACTAACATCAAGAAACATAATGTGAGTGTCACTCTGTGTGTACGTACACTGTAAAATGCTAAATGTATTTGTTAGCATGGTGCTTTCTGAAAGTTGGCTGAATAGCGGCTGAGTAGCCGCATTTCCTGAAGCTACAATCAATATTTTTATATTGAAAAACAGATTGCATGACAACTTGGATGTGAAGGGGGTAGCTTGCAGTGACACATCTACTGAGAATTAGCGGGTGATAATAGCTTTAGCTTTATAGCAACTTTCAGCTCATTATTTTGGTTTTAAGGCCTATAACTTCACTGCTCTTTTAGCATCGTGTTCGTCCACAGCAGGCAGCTGTTTTCAGGCTCCAACCTTCTGTACACCTGCTCATCACTTAATAGCAGAGAGACAGTTAGGGAGTAGCTGGTGAACATAGTGGAGCATTAAGCTGTTAAAGAATCAGATATTTCCCTCAGGAGTTGGTGGAGATGAAAAGAATTACTGGTTTATCAAGATATTAATTTGTTGCAGCCCTGCTTTGAGCAGATGTGTCCCAACTCTATTAGACACATGATTCATTTGTTTTGAACTCTTTTATTTTCCAAGCCAGAGTTGTCAGTCCTGAGAACTCCCTGTTCTCACTTTTTGCCCTATTAATCAATTCAGCTAATGTTTAAAAGCACACTGTAGCAGTCAGCAGGAGATGATGTGGAACCACTTTAACTTTTAGCAGATGATATACTCTTGCTGCTGGGGGAAAATTTACAGCAAAGGTTCTTTAAAGGACATTTGGCTCCGGACGCTTCTGAGGAAAGATCAAAACATACACCCCTTCACATGTTGGGAGTCCAAAACTATTTTGTGATTCATTGAGATTTGTGATTTATTTTGGAAACAGATTAATTAATTTTCTCTAAATAATTGTCTTAGCTCAATTTAAGCAGCACGGATAACTGTAAACATGAATCAAGGGGCAGTTTGAAGCTATGAAGCAGTTCTATGAAATAAAAAGCCACTGTGTTTGGATAAGCAATCCATACAGCTGATAAATGGCTCACCCCCAAAATTCAGACCAGCAGTATGTTGATAACAATTTCCTCATTGTCTCATTACTCGATCCACTGAGAAGCACCTCTAATTGGCTAAAGATGACATAAGTGCAACTTGATTGATTGACATAATGCACATTTCAGCTTTAACTTCACTCTCTCCCATTCCTCCCACACCACTCTGATAAAGGCCTGTCTGTAGCAAAGTACTGTTTAGCACTGTTATTCGCTGCAGTTCACAGAGATCTGAACCACATGTGGAGGCACTGCAAGGTCAGTCTCGGCCAGGGGTCAGGTCAACTACTTTCTCCTGCCTTCTAAATAGGTGTAATACTACCTGTTTCCCTGCAGGGATGCTGAGATCTAACAACAAAGATAAGCAGGTCACGGAGGCAGGCAGGGGATAATAGCTGGAAAACTTGGCGTGCTGCATTGCTACAATGAATTATTCTTTGGCAGTGTGAGGTCAGAGGGAGGAGGGGGAGGGGTGCAAATTGAAAATAGTCCCCTTTCTCTATGCCAGCTGTCAAACTTAACTTGGTAATGTGCAGCGTAGGGTGAATTCAGAGAGCTGTAATGTTGTCTTCTTATGGTGTGAGGTAAAGACATCTGCACTGGAACGTTTATAATACAAGACAGGCAGGACGCGGCTGAAGTACTTGTTTACCTTTTAATGCGAGGCATGTTCTGACATCAATCTGCATATCTTAGTTTCTCACACACTATAACACGCACACGCATATATACAGTCCACACACATAAACAGTGACATATAAGCACACATTTACTAGAGTCACCATTAGACCATTAGGCTGACTGCTAATGTAATTTTACAGGAAACAGCTGTAGGGTCAAAAAGGCAAACAAACTGCTCTCAAAATATGAATGATTCACACTTCTGAGGAATACTGGAGGATTTGATACAGGATCCATAATTCACATTTCTAATCAACAGCCCAAAACCCAAAGATATTCACATGGAATTCATAATTTGCATAGAAAACCTAACGATAATTCACATTTGAGAAGCTGGAATCAGAGATTGTTCTGCATTTTTTTATGAAAATGACAAATGATTAATAGATTATCAAAACTGTTAACGATTAATATTCTGATGATCAAATCCTTTCAGCTGTACTGTATGCCTTTCTACCTTAACTGATCCTTCTAGTCAGCCAGGTTTACAACATTTGGATTCGGGAGGGTTTATAGCACCAGGTCTTTTGATATCTACCTGAGAAAGGAATTCTGCTTGTTGGGAAAAAAACATGAATTATATTGTTGCTACAAACATAGAAAATATGAACAATAACCATGAAATAGCAGTAATATTAAAATATACTTCATACTACAGCCTATGATTATCCTCTATACAATAAAGTTAGGTTCACAATAAACAACATTAACAAAGCCACACTGACCCTAAACGATCCAGCTGTACAAGGCTTTGCACAAGGACCCAGATTTATGTTGATCCAGCCAATGTCACAGTCACAACTCAGTCGAGGGTTGAGTTACCGTTTCGGCCCTGCTCCAAAGCAGAACCGTAATATAAAACCAATAGCAGTTACATATGCTGTGACAGTGGAAAGGCTTACAATCACATGATGCCACGCTATGGCAAATGTGTGCTTCACCAAGTCAGTGGAGAAAAAAGGGCACAGGAGACATGTGACCCTGCTGTGGCTCTATATAGGCTCCCTGCTACTGCGACCACAGAGTAGCAGCCACATAACAAACACCACACACCTTCTGCCACAGAAGACTTGATGACATTTTACCAATTTACCAGTAGTGCTCATGGTTCAATGCATAGCAAACTATACTGTATACATTTAAGCTGTTGAAATGCAAAAAGGATCAAATACTTTAATTGACTTCACTGTGAGAAATGATCTGCTGAGGACAGAAGCAACTTGAGACGTTAGCACAATTTATAGCTCACGGTTGTGCAGAACAAGCTGTGAGGTGGACATAGGATACAGCGGAAAACCTGAGGAACATTTTACTCTGTGTGTGGACTAAAAGGATCGCTTAAATCTGTGCCAACAGCTCGGTCAAAGCCAAATAAGTGTTTAGTCACATGCCACTAAGACGCTCTGAATAGATCCCGAACTGGCTACTGGCTGCATATGAACAAACATTTTGGTAAAAAGTAAATTAACAACAGCACTAGTCAGTGTAGACCGGTTCTTTCCTCCATCTCCCCTATTTTAACAGCTGGGTTTACAGCATGTGACACACCCACTAGTGTATGAATAAGTCAACAACAGAGATCAACGTATGTTGTTTCTCTTCAGCAACACCCATAAAAGGTTTCTCCTCTCTGATGCAAGCACTGCAGGGTTCTCAGCAAACTATTTGTCTACAGATGTTCTGTCTGAAGCAGTACATCCTCAAAACTGTCCACAGTTGATGTAGTTTTCTCTAAAAGTAAGGTATGTGTCAAACACAGGGAGCATTCATGCAAACATTTCTACATAAGTATTATGTGGGTGTCGAGTGTGAAATAAATATTTTCTGCTTTTTTCATGAGTTGATGATTCTGTCAGCGGTGTAAAAGACAACACGACTGATTGGAGTGGTTTCTGTGCTTGCACCCCTGCAGCAGCCAACACATAGTTCAAGTCACTAGTGAAGCTGAACAGATGCCTGGCAAACTCTGTTTTTTCCATCCCAGCCCTGATTTCTTCACTCAGACACCCGGGAGTCTTTGGCCAGACTGATAATCACCAAACACAGAAATCCACATACACACACACACACGTATATCTCAATGCTGTTCTCCAGCTGGTTGGATCTAGACAGTGAATCTTGGTCCAAATCGTCCCTTTTGTGATATTGTGATCTTCCATAAATTGAGAATACATTGTGGAGTCACAGTGATCTCAATTAATCAAGAGCGAAAGTTTGGATGAATCAAAAATGTCCTGATTGCCGTCAGCTCCTGACTCTGGCCTGTCTGCTGTTTTGTTTGGCCTCAGCTACACATTCACAAATGCTGGCGCTTGACAAAGTCAATTCCGAGCCAAGTCCAACTCCCTTACACAACCTGCTGCGGTCTCATCCCAGCTCACAAACCACTGCAGGGTTTTCAACGACGATCCTTAACCATCCTGCCACCTCATCTCCTGAAGCCATCTAATTGTTAATCAGGGTGAGAACAATTTTGATGTGTTGCACCACAGTGTGCCCCCACATTCCTGTGGTCCGTTATCCGCTCAAATCCAGTCATGCAGAAAGCCTTTGGCACAGCCAAGTGCCACAATGTCTGGCTGTCCGGGCAAAGCACAGCACTGCACGCTAGGTTAGGGGAGCTAGGAGAGCATGTTGGCACCACAGGTGTGTGTCAAAGAGAAGGTGATGGTGACCAAGGGTGATTTTTTACATTTATTAAAGACAGCATCAAGTGTCACATCTCTTTACCGATCCCTCTTTTACATTATCAATATGATTTAAGGCTGGTAATGATTTTCTTGGAAATGTCAATGAGAGAAGACTTGAAAGTAATTGAATCTCACCTCAACACAGAAACGACACAAACAAATATATTTTAGCAAGTTGGACAGTGTGCAGCAGTTTATTTGCAACTTGGGAACAAAGGAGTAAAATAAACCGATTTTCAGCTCTGCCTTCTTGTGCAAAAGAACTTTCACTTCAGTCTTTTTATTATGTCACAAGTGTCACTAAATCCATCACTAATCCCAAGTCTGTCAGTAAATATGAAGCTACAGCCATCAACCAGTTAGCATACCTTAGCTCAAAGACTAGAAACAAGGGGAAACAGCTAGCCTGACTCTGTTCAAATGTAATAAAATCTGCCTACCAACACCTTTAAGCTCAATGATTAAAAAAAAACTGTATCTCATTTTTTAAATATGCACAAAAATCTAAGTGCAAAAGCAATACATTGTGGGATGAGGAATTATTCTCTGGACTATTTCTTGGCCAGTGGCTCGCAGTGACTTGGACCTGGAGTCTGGTCGTCACCATGAGGTTGCCATGCGACCAGTGGATACTCCAGGTCCCAAGATGTTGAGTTACCCTGTAAAGTATGGAACCGAACCACTTGAAGATGCTAAGCCTTGCTGCAGTACATATCGCTTCATGCCCCGATGGTCCATTTAGAGTTTTTGATACATCAAGTAAGTGACTTTATGTATCAAAAACTCTAAATGGACCTTTTCAATGAGTCACAGTCTTCATTTCCTCAAGTCGAGCGTATGTGCAGCCAAAGTGAAGAGTGGGATGGACAGCCGATCTCTTCCGTCAGCGTAGAGTAGTGTGTAATGTGTGTTGCCAAAAGAATAACCGCAAAACGACCCTGTGGATACATCTGACACATAAATCTTGGCGGCAAACAACCTGCCTGCCTCTGAGCAAATGGCAGCGTTACTGCTTATCTTAATCAATCCAAAGACAGAGCTCACTCTCACTCTGTCTAAATCCTCCTATCCCCTTATTATCAGCTGCAGATGACAATAACATCCATCTGTGATTCCCATCTAGCACACGAACACTGACTGCTATGAGCTCTGTCCACACAAAATCTGTGCATTTTCCACTCAGATATTCACTACGTCCAACATTCCTTGCTGGGGTTCAAGCTGAAGTGGGAGCTGGAAACAGACATAATCTGCCTGTTGTAATCAAATGGTGTTCACAGTGACATGAACATGTCAGACTATAAAGAAAAGATTCCAGAGGAGGCACACAACATCAGCAGGCTTCAGAGACTGTTCTGACCCACTATCACATTTGAACATCGTGCTGGGAGACACATGGAAGTTCTCATAACAAAACGATGATGGGATGGTTCTTGAGAAATGTGTCCCAATTCCCAAGACTTAATTATCCTTAATTAACTCATGAAAAAGCTGCTTCCTTCTACATTATGTCAGTGCAATTAGAAGAAATGCGTGTGTGTGTCTAATCATACTCCAGTTACATTTTGCAATTCCTGCCAAAATCTCAACGTTTTTCGGCATGGAGCTTGTAAATCCTTGTTCCTGAACACCGAGGCTTCATTTACATTGATTGTCCTCATAACTAGGGTTAAACTGGGCGCACAGGATGAGCACTTCGACAGGGTCATAATGGAGCATCATTAACCCCCTTAACTACTTGTAAGTGAAGTGCCAAAGTTATCTGGGAGACAGAGGATCATTATCAAAAAGAAGATATTTGTTGGCGGTCGCTGTCAAAGAAACTCCATTATGGTCTGGTTATATGAGATGTGAAGTATTGTGAGATGAGCTTACACACAAACACACAGGATGATACGATATGCATCTGTCGACACACACTACAAATTATAATAAAGTTCTGTGGGTCTGAAGAATGTTTTGCTGAGACTGAGACTGAGTTGTGGGATTGAAGGGCTTATGACTACACACTACCTTGCATATATCCGAGACAAAACAAAACAAAACTTTTAATTTTAATTGATTTTCAAGGAAGAAACTTCAGATTCATAAAAGGATATGACAGTTTAAACTAAGATTGAATGTCCCAATGCACGTGTAAGGGTCCTGTTTAGCTTGCACTTGAGCTACACAATGAGTCCATGCAAGTAAAATAAAATTTAAACTTTTAAAAATAAAAGTTAGTGTTTGTCCATTCAGTATTTTTAATACCAAATTTGTACCTGAATATTTGTGGTATCATATTTTATCTGATTTCCACTTTTTGTTACATAATAAACATAAACTCTGAAAAATTCAATAAAATAAAAAAAATTAAACCAAGAATAATGAGCTCTACTTTCACAATCACAGGGTCCAGCAGGCGTGGCAGCTACAGAAGTCTCCCTTTAATACCTGCGAAAGACGGCGTGTCCCTCTTTTCTTTTTCTTTTTTTGAAAAACAAACAGGCCACAACAGGAAAATAAAATATTTGCCAGGCTAAACGATGGGCGAGCTGAGGACATACGAACAGTTGGTGACTGTGGAGCCTCTTCTTACAGGCCCAATGGCAGCATTATGCCAGAGGCTGTCAGGAGGAGGGTGTGTGATGCTGGAATGTTAAATACGGCAGGAATGTTATTTATTTTCACAAACACCACCAAGTACCCCCATACTAACACACGTGACACACACACACACACGATTCAGATGCTAATGTGCATGTGTACACAGTGACTGGCCTGATGTGCTCTGATTGGCCTGGCCAATAGGAACGCTCCAGCTCTCCCTCTGCTTACCTGTGGTAAGATCAACATCAGAGCTCTCTGCCTTGATGTGCTGCCATGTACTCGGTTCATAAAGACGTCTACACGCTAGAAGATGCAGAACAACATGATGGAGGAGGCCGAAATCAAATTCTGCTAAAAAAAAAAAAGTCATGAGTTTCTGCTTTGTTGTGAGAGAAAAAAATAAAAATAAAACAGATGTTAGATAAATCATAACTCTTTACACAAAAGATAGTAATATTAGTAATATTTTTACAGCTGGGCGAGGATCTCTTTGTAAAGCTTTGTCGATGCTCATGTCTAGACAGAAGTGAATCACATCGGCTCTTAGTCTTCTTCTGCTAATTCAGAAAAACAAAAATGGAGAAACCATCGGAGTCATCACTCTGGCATTTGGAGCTGGTCTGCAGTCAGCGACCAGTCTCAGGTTCATGTGAGGAGATGGTACCAACTTCCTAACTGAGCTCCTAACTAGGTTAAAAAGCCACTCTCTTATTCCCGAGAAGGTAAAGAAGTCACAGCCAGAGTCAATTCATTGTGTAAATACAAACATGTAGTCACTGCTGTATGATAGTTACACTTCAAGCCACTGATATTCGCCCCCTGAAATGTCCTGAAGTTGACCCTGACCGTGCTGTTGAGGGTCGTATGCAGAAAGACTATTTCCCTGCAGGAACCACTGCATCACTGTTGCAGTCACACATCTTATTGTATGCCTGTATGTTGACTGAAATGTTTGCAAAACTCGTCGGAAGTCCAAAATAAAAGTAAGGATAAAAAAGCAGGTTCATTCAGGATGTTACAGTTACAGTTTTTCTTCCACACAAAACATGCAAACAAACACCTAAAGGGATACATTTGAATAGATAAATGCATAACAAGGAGGGTTTCCAACTCTTTCTAAATAAGGAGCCTTGAATAAAAGTATCCATCAAAAGGGTTGTTTGTTATACTGTGCATACAAAACCGATGGTATTCTTAGAATACAGACAGACACATCAAAACGTATTTGTTCCTGTGGGACAAATACAGCACACAGAGTCACACAGCGTCTGAATAAGCACTTTGTTCCCAGCTCTCCTGTTTTATCTGCCTCTTGAATTGTTCCCACGCTTAGTGCTTAACATTGCCCCAGCCAAAAGATGGACCTCATGGGAAATGCTGTTCTGGACATGTGTACGAAGATTTCTAGTGACTGTTCCTCGGTCTCCACTCACTAGGAAAAACAGTGGCAGCTTAGGAGTGTTGCAATAATGCAAAAGCACACTGAATCTATTATGTGACTGCACTTTTAGGAGGATCTTATGCACTCCCCTCTAGCACGTGTGACGCTACCACTGTGGATGTGGGATGAAGCAAGAAAGACAAAGAAAACCCACAAACTTTTGTTTAAAATTAACACAGCACACAGAGGAGCCATAAAGACCAAGCGTGGTTGTAAACAAAAGGTGTGAAGCAAGTGCAGAGACATCTGTAGAGTCCACCTGCTGTGACTGACTCAAGGCTGCGGAGCCGGGATCTACCTGCAAATAAACCTAATATCAACCACGTAGTAGTCTTTGATGTGTGTGATAAAAGACACAGGCGCATGTAGTGATACATAGTAGAGGTAGTAATGCTGCTGTCAGGACTGAAAACATCACGGCTCCATAATATTAAGTTTTAAAGAACACATACAACTTTGGCTTCAGAATCGTGCCACAGCAGTGGCCAGGATCGGCTTATCTCACTCACACACACACACATCAGTGACAGCAGATGCTGCATTTTAAGGTTCATTTTTGTTCTACATATGTTTTTTTGTATTCTTTATAGAAAATGTAATTCCACTTAGGTTTACAGGTCACGTTAAACTATAAGTAACTCTCAATTTTGATAACAGAATGTATTGTTCAACTGTAAAATATCCTGCTAATAAACAGCCGAATTATAGCCATCCTCGCTTTACGTTATCTTATTGCAAAAAGCAAATATTGGCAAAATTGTGTTTTTGAAATGAAGATTGTACCTAAAACAACATCAGTTAGGCTGTAATTCTGCAGTGTCTTCCAGCTGCTGATGTTTTGTTACAAATGCTACTGCTGTGTCCCACGTAGGGTTATATTGCACAAGAGTGGTGTGCTGGTACCTGTGCACACGCCCAGCTTTGTATTTACTACAAAAGTGGAAAGTGAATCCCCCGGCAGCAACAGTTGTTTTCTGCCTGCCTGCCTGCCCTCTCGTCACTCCGCATCGTTGCTGGCCAGCGGCAGGAGACCGCAATGGTGCTCGCTCGCACCCAGTGTTCTCTGATCCGCACGCAGACCCCCTTACCTTCTGATAAGCCATCTGAAGATAGTTGAAGGGGATCCTCCTGTGGAAGTCCTGCACCACGTCCTCGCTGACTTTATGCATCGACTGCGAGCCGAGTTTCTCCTCGATGCATCCGTTCATGCACGCCGCTCTCCGGAGGACCACGTCGAAGAAGCGCAGGTCCGAGAAGGTTTCATCAAACGGATGCTGGTCCTGGCACCTCAGGCGGCACCGGACCCTGGTGCGCCGGACTTCTGTGTGGCTGTTGAGCGCTCCCTCCATGTAGCGCACCACATTGTTATAGTCGTTGTTGTAAAATGCCCGCACCGCGTTGTCGTATAAAAGGTCGTACGGCTCCAGAAAAGCTGCCGAAAACGACGACACGACGGTTAGCAGGACCAGTGACAAGATAGTAGCCTTGGGATAGTTTCCATCCATCCTCTTGTTTCGGTTCGGACAGTGAGGAGCGACAGGCGGTGAGCAGACGGAGCGACTGTCAGTCACCACAACAACAACAACAACAACAACCAGCTTAGACTCGTTTGAGAGTCCATTTAAATGCTCCTCACAGAAATACCCGCGACGGCGCGGAACCAGAGCGGAAATAATGTTGCTTTAGTCGGGGACACACATTTTGTTGTGACCCCTCTGTGGCTCCGCTAACTCCTCCCCCTCTAAGAAATGAATGGGCAGAGTACAATCACAGCTCGCGCTCCTTACAGCTGCGCGGGGAGCCGCAGGGGTCCTTCAGGGAGTCCCGTGTGGTCTCCACCAATGCGAACAACAGTACTTTAGATTTTGCTTTATTTCACCACGTGAACATTTGAATTTGAAAAACAGTCTATAAATAACAACTCGAGTTGTTGTTGTCCCCGCAAGACACGTGATACATCTTGAAAGGCTCCGCTGCGGAGTTGAAGAAACTTTGAAAAGAAAAAGTGGGGGTTTCTTCTCGGGGGATAAAGTCACTGCAACGATGCCTGAAAAAGGAACTTGTGTACTTTAAGAAAACGGCAATTGATAAAACAGGCAACAATAGATCAAATTAAAATACGATTTGAAACAATTTAGATTAAACAAGAACACGTGTTTATCAGTAAAAACGCACAAGGATAAAAAAAAAAAGTCAACATTGTAATACTAATCTGAAATTCTTTTTAGGATAACTTTTTAACATCTGTCCAGGGCCTACAGATAAAAAATATCCTCTTGTGCAATGTCTCTGTTAAATAAACCAAAAATAAATAAATAAATAAGTGGACGGTTTTACATATTTGAGATACCTAATAGGCATACACATTAGATTATATTATTAAGAAACAATCCTCAATCAATCATGGTGCAGTATGCATGTAAAAATACTTTCTGTGTTGAAGTTGAATTTGTTTAAGTTGTTCAATGTGAGTGTCTACTGAAAGGAGACTGTCTCCCTCTGGAGGCCCTTTCTGCTATAAACTGTTCAATCACTGGACAGCCAGTCTCAGCTTTTTATTCAGGACAAAAACAGACGTGTGGCTTTTAAATATACTAATAAATAAACAAAAAATTGCACACACCATAGACAGCGTACTTCTGTACTTCTGCTTCTGTAAGAGTAAACAAATGTTATGTGGAAATAATCCCAGTTATTTGTTTTAATCCTTTAGTTAGTTTGATCCAAAACCAGACTTTTATAATCTGGACTATTTTTGTAAAAATGTAAATACTATTTTAAACAGACCTCTAGAGGTAATTAAATACTAAAAATAATAAAACATTTTATTTGAAGATTAAGTTTTATTTTCTGCAACGTAATCTGCAGTGCGGAAGTCATTATAAAAGACTTTAACCTTTTACCAAAATCTAAATTCCAGTTCATGCTGTTTTCAAAAATAGATTAGTGAGTAAGTGAATGTGCGGGAGGATGTGGACAAATCCTCAAAATACTCCCTGTAAAGTTTTGATACTTTACAGCTGCTGCCATGATGAACTCAGATTAGAGAATTAGTTGGAAGGGGAGTAAGAATTTCTGTATAAGCTCAGCTAAAAGTCATGTTACTGTATGAGTTCTGCAATAGGGCAACAGCAGCATTACATCACACTAAAGGAGAGAAATACTCCTTAAAAAATATAAAGCGTATTAAAACCATTTTGGATAAGCAACACCAGTTTCCCATTAGAGGTTCCTATGTTAGAGAGGTTGAGTCAGACATAACATGAAAAGGAAGAGCTGTGGTGAAGGTAGGTTGCAAAGCAGCTTTCAGAGGAAGCAGCAAGGTTAGCAAGGTTTAGGCTAACACTATGCTCAATTAAACAAAGTCAGACAAAAAGTCTGAATAAGCATCAAAAGTAAATCATTTTCTCAGTGTTTTCTCAGTTGACCCCCGAAAGAAGACTGTGCCAATAAAAGTCCCATCACAACGGTCTGTCTGTCTGTCTGTCTGTGTGTGTCAGTTGTGCTGCTATTGTCAGTGTGTTTCCTGAACACCATGACAGCCTTCATACATGACATCATTTAAACTGTTGGAAGAAATGACCTCATTCTACAGTAGAAACACAACAAATAACAGGATAAAGTGTTGTATTCTCAGCGGATGTAAACTAACATAATGCCCAGGCTGCAGCCAACGCTTCCTGAACTCTCCTCGAAGAAGTGAAAGTAAAATAGCAAACTGCACGATGGACGGATTTGTGGCAGTGGAAGAACCAGGTGAAACAAGCTGCTATTTACTACCCTGACATGCTAATTCATTGTCTTTTCTTTTGAATGTATCTTTTTTTATATGGTGTAAGAAAAAAAATCTGGATAAAATAAACTTCAAAAACAAATATCTGATAACTCAAAGTTTAGTCATGTATCTGCTTGCTGCTATACACGCTTACCTTTCAAGTGCCTCAATGCGAAAAGTGCACTGCATTATAGTTTTTGTACTGAGTTGTACCATTCCATCTAAGTATTTCTGTCAGACACTCCATCCAAAATAAAACAATCACTTAAATGAAAGGCAGAAAACATTTTATATACATACATAAAAAGCACTTACAAGTTCATTCAGTCAGTTTTCATAATGCATCACTGATTGTAGCAATCACACAATTAAACACTGTGCAAGTGATGGACCCACATCTTTCCACAATGCTATTGACATACTCAAATATGCAATGAGTTAAGTCTGGGCAATAATGAAACCCTCTGGACTAAAAGACAGCAGACTGAATGTACAGGTGGGTGGATCTTTCTTGTTTTCACTTCATTACACCAATAGTTGATTCTCTACTCCTACATCTTACATTTTATGTCTGTTTTGGTTGCTGTATTGCAGTGCATTAGTTAAGGTGTTCCTCTTATTTTGTCCATCTTGTAGGTGATTTGGACTAGTGGTATTTGGACTTTGTAACTGTACAAACACGTAGATCTCACAGAGATCTTTTGCTTTAATGTGTTTTATTTGTGCCCATTGTATTCTGCACTTTTTTCCGTTGAATCATACCTCATTAAAGTAGTATCATTTAATGGCCATTGTGTTTTGCTACCAAAATACAGTAATACTTTATTAGAACATTTAGTACCTCTGTTTTCCAAATGCAGACACAAATACTGTCTTTATCTACATGTGAACGCATTCAACCTTAAAGTAAAGAGCTTGGCACATCTGTAACAGAGAAAAAGCAGCGGTAATAACAGATGCCAGTAAACGCAGTACTTTAATAGGAAGGAAACTGTTTCAGTGTCAGGAAACCCCTAATAACTGGAACTTTTTAAGCCAACAGGATACACTGTATCAGAGTAAACATTTTATGTGAGTTGAATGTAAAATTTTATAATGCGTAAAATCTTTTGATGAAATTGAATTAAATAATAAATTTAATTCAAGATAAGTTAATGTTGCAATGCCTTCTTCATCACGCAGAACTTGCTTCTTTTGTCTTTGATGCTGCACTTGAAACAGCGACTAGGGCTTCAGTGATGCCACACAGTCCTTAAAATGACCAGTGGTCAAGAAAAACAAGTACATTTATTCAAGTGCAGTACTTCAGTACAAATAATATTACTTTGAGCGATTCTATTTCATTTTATTCTTTATACTTCTACTTCACTACCTTTTAGAGGGAATTGTTGTAGTGTTTTTTTTTAGCTCACTACATTTATTTTGCAGGAGTTACTTTGTAGTTACTTTGCAGATTTAGATAATTAATTCAAGAAGAATAAGCTTAATACTATATGTTATATAACAGAACGTGAGGAAAATAAAATTATTTTAGTTTTATTTTCAAAATGTCCATACATCTTTCAAACAGCCACATAACAATGAACAACCAGAAATACGAGAATATAATATATATACTACATATTATACAAACAGATCTATATTAACACCAGTGTGAAACTGAAGAGGTAAAGAGAATGATTTGCATGGTAAAGTACACAGAAGTACAGAATTACTGCTACAGAGAAAACTTTGTCTACACTGTAAACTATTGCATATTCTTCATTGCTAGTGTGAAGAGTAACTTCATGACTTAAACAAACAGGCTGACAAAGTGTATTGCGTGTGACCTGAAGCACTTTGCTGACAGCAGCAGAAACTGCTGCAGGGTCTGATGGCACCATAGTAACAAACAAACATATGTAACACTACAGAAACAGAGAAATTCAACGTCAAAAAATCGCATTCAAAGTCATTACACACAGCCTGGTCTTGTGTGCAATTCTGCTTTAGTATTTATAATCCTGCATGGGGACATTTCCTCATCGTAGAAACACGGCCTGTTCCACTTTATAAAGTCACCCCTGGACTGACTGTATTAAGGCCCCTCCCCTCCTCTCCTCCACTAGACGTAGTTGGACTTGGGGTTGTTGGTGGGGAGGAGTTGGTTTGCGCTTGTGGACTCGCCCGACGGGGACCGCGAGCATCTCCGACAGCTCAGGAAAGCACCACCCGCCGTAGTGAGGAGGCCACCAGCCCAGCTAACAAACACTGCATTACCAAACTCAAAGCTGCAGAGAAAAACACATACGTTTAGATGCACATTTTAAAAACGTAATCCCACTGTGTGTGTGTGTGTGTGTGTGTGTGTGTGTGTGTGTGTACCTTAGCAGGCGATGGGATTCTTGGACGGTCTGAACAATCATTTTGACGTACCAGGAGGTTATGATGAGGGTCAATAAACCTGAACAAAGCAAACCCATCATATTGTTCATCACAGAGGCGCTCATTTAAATTCTGTTCATCTTTTTTTAAGACATTACTTTTACTGATGTTTGAAGAAATGACTGCAGAGAGTACAAATGGAAGTTAAATTAGTAATAAGGAACTTCCTTTGTGACAACCACTTGTTTACTTTACAGAATATTACATTACATTACATTTAGGCATTTAGCAGACGCTTTTATCCAAAGCGACTTCCAAATAACAGCTTTACATAAAGTGCATAGAATCATGGTCGAAAACAACAAGATGTCGTATCAAATAATGTGAGTGCTGGTGATGAATCACAAGTGCTATAGGTAAGTACATCGCTGCCAGTGGCAAATTATGAGGCCAGTGGCATATTATGAGGTTTAAATTATGATGAAAAAAATCAAGGCCCTATCTTTAGACAAACCTAATAAAGGAGCTTTTTCTCCACTAGTGCTGATGTGCTGATGATATCTCTGCTCATATTGCTGTAGAAACTGGGTGCTCTGTCTTCTGACTGCCAATGTTTTGCCATATATGTTTTGTCTTATTTTTATGGTTTCAGACAGCTTTGTTTTAAAAGTGCCATTTAAGTTGTTTTTGGGATGAAATCTACATGACTGTATTAGAAACTGTGATTCATGATTTTATAATCACATTTCTGCTTTTGTGCTGTATTTTTGTGTTACCTTCTTATGTTATTTGTCTGTAACTCATTGTTATTGCTGCCTATCTTTGGAGAAAGAGATTTCATCTGGACTGAGGTTCTGCTTCCACTGAACACACCTGCAACCGTGAACATGATTCCTCCAATCATTGCTGTTGTGGATTTGCTGCCAGCCTTGCCATCCATGAAGCGGGTGCACTTCATTCCCACTGTGGAGACAATCAGTGCCACAGTAGAGAGGAAGATGCTGAACAGCAACACAGCCCTGGTAGCCTGGATTTCATCTAGTGGAGAAGTGGG
>JAVQJL010024468.1:0-10565 GCA_036024295.1 Nannoperca obscura | reverse complement strand
AGACAATATGCGGCCGGCTATAATTTGGAGATAACAACACAAAACATATACACCAGTGCATGCCCCCCCCCCCCCAATCATGTGGCTGTGGTTTTCTTTTGGTGCAGACTTTGATGCATTCAGAAATGTCACTATCAGCAACAATAAATCTATCAGTTTCCACGAGCTTCAGCTGGGTGTTTGCTGCACTTACACTGAAGCGAATGATTTCAGTCAAAAGCTTTATAACAGCTTTATAAACATTATAATCATCGTGTATGTATGCGGTCTGGCCCCGGCTGTGTTGCAGAGGTGTGGTTTCACTTGCTCTGTATGGTCACAGCCTCTGATATCTCTCTGTAATCTATTAAAGCGGCACTAACTCTAAACATGTGCCTTGTTTTCTTACTGTACACACAAATAGCAAGAACAAGAGGTCTCAAGTCCAGACAAGATGTAGAGGTACTCTCTCCAACAGGGTGGACTACTGGAACGGCCTCTCGTCTTCCCAAAAAGACCGTCAGACAACTTCAGCTCATAACCAAGAGAACTGAGCACATTACTCCTGTTTTTAAATCATCCCACAGGCTTCTAGTTTCCCATAGAATGGGTTTCAAAGTGCTGCTGCTTGTTTATAAATCACTCAATAATAATGAGCCAAAATACCCAGTATAAACCCAGAGAGCATCATCTGATTGTACCTCGAGTCAGAACCAAACAGGGTGACGCTGCTTTTAGCTTCTACGCTTCACACAAGTGGAACCAACTTCCTGAAACCACTTTGAAATCTAAATTAAAAACTCTTTTGTTCCCTTTGTTTGAATGGTTTCCTAATGCACTTTTATTTCCTTTGTTGCATTGGAAACTTACAACTTATTACTGCGCTGTAACTGTATTTTATACACTGTATAACTATATCTTTATTGATCTTAATTGATTTTATTGCTATAGTTTTAAATGTAATTCTAATGTGTTTCTTAGCCTACATAAAGCACTCTGAACTGCCTGTGTTTGAAATATGTATAAATTAAGCTGCCGTGCCTTGTCTTTAAACTTTAGCCAAACGTGGCTCAAATATGGTTTTCATTTATAAATGACGGGAAATTATTAGCAAACCACACAACCCCTAATCGGCTCTCTACTGAAAATTACAGTAAGTTACAGTAAGCACTGCTTTAGAGTGAAAATGGATTCTTTCAGCATTGATCAGTGTTTCACACTCACAGCCAGCTCCAAAGGTGAAGATTTCCTCCGGCGTGGCGTCGGCCGAGGAGATGACCTCTCCCAGTTGGGTCAACAGGTCATCTGACGGGTCAGAGTTCATCGGGCCGAGGAGGCCCAGAGTGTGGTTGGTAAACTCTGCTGGGAGCAGGACGGTCACTGCCATGGCTCCGTCATGCACACGAACCTCCACGCCGACTCCAGAGAGGAAGATGACTGTCACATTCTGAGGACTGGGGGCAAACGCAAAAACTCCTAGAAAAGAGAGGTTGTCTTTGTGTTTTTATTAACGATGGTCAAAACCTTAAACACAAGCTTGCGTGAAATACACTAAAGCCATACAACCTTTACAATACACATACTAAAGTAGATCTCAATGCAGTTAATGTGACAGTTGGCAACATTTAGCTGTACAAAATAAATAAACGAAGGTTGTAAAAGAACACAGAGCATCCCATCCTCTTTAAACAACATGACTCAAACTTTTATGTCTCATATGGTCACTGGTGGAAAACCTCAGCACAAGCAATTGTGTATTGCGTAACATGAACTAAAAGCTTTTCTTCCCCGTCTTAACCTTTACCAGACATAGAAAACACAACCTTAAGAGGCTGACGTGGTGTTACTGACGTCAGATCAATATTTCATGCTACGAAGTTCTTCAAATTGTCAAAACATCTCTCTCTTGCTGCCACTTTGTGTCTTTAAAGTTAAATAACTTTTTAACTTGGATGTTGTCTAGTGTGCGGCTGGTCGGAGTGTCTGAATCATCTCACCGTGCAGGTCCATCCAACTTTGCTCGGTGAAAGGAAGGACCCTTTGGTTCCTAAGCACCTGAAGGTGGCCCTCTGCTAGACGCACCTCGATGACATCAGAGGCCTTCTCCTTCATAGCCACTGATGACACCCATGTGGCTTTGGCCAAAGTACCTTGGTGGTCAATGTCGACATCACATTGTTATAGATATGTACTCTGAAGAGAGAGTGGCTTTATCACTGCTTAAGTCTCTGCAACATCAAATAACCCAGATGTTTGACTTCACTGACTTAATGAGATTATTAATGACATGTGCAGTCACTTGGCTCATGGCTGTTGTGTAACAGCTTGGAGGAAATTCTAAACAAAACAAACATCTGTTCTTCTTCACCTCATCTGACCCCAAGAGATACTGATAAGAGGGAATTAAGGAGATTAATTTTCCAGCACCAAGATGTTTCAGCCACACAAGGACCTGACAACACATGCTCTCAGAACTGTGTAAAAGATAAGAGGGCAAGAAAAAGAAGAAAAACTCAGCAAGAAACACCAAGGTCGATATGTCTGAGCAATCTCTAGAAGCAGGCAATAGATCCTGTGGCTGAATTGATAAAAACACACAAATTGAACCATAAAATAGGTCTTTGTGAAGAAGTCCTGGGCCGAGATTCATCCAAACAAAGCTTTAAGCTGAAAGTGAGAGATCCAGCAGTAGCATGGGGTTGAAAGAGGGGGACACAAAACAGGCATTCACATCAAATGTGGACTCACCGTTCTTAAGTTTCACCTGCTCTGTTCTGGCCTGAACACTGAGCTCTCTGTCAGGAGAAGACACGAGGTAGAACTCTCCTTTGCCATTGAAAGTGTAGCTGAGGCCGTCGAACGTTATGAAATGTGGATCCCCGAGGACAACACCTGTGAGGCGTCGAGAAACAAAACGCTGATGCATTTACATCAAATACACTTTCTGGCACAAACATATTTATTTCGAACAGCACACTTCTGATCTCCTTCATCTAAACATAGGTTTTCTAATATCAATATGTTGCATTTGTAGTCTCTGAGGAGCAGGTAGTCAATCGTATGATCTAATATTTTTCCACATCTTAACTCTCAGCCGCAGTCCGTAATTCATTTACTTCTCCTCTGAACTGATGTGGTATTAACCTGCTACTGTAAATGTCCATTTGCTGACACAGAGGCAGTTAAATACACATTAACAAACTTCTTGGAGTTTGCGATGTACTTTTTCCACTCTCAGGTTTAACCAAAATTCTGCCAGGTAAACCAGGCTGGAGTCTCTTTAGTCACCAACAAATAGCTTCTGTATGTTTGTTAAGAAACAAAATGATTACGATGTACGTTATCATCAATTATAAACTCCCAAAACACAACTAAACATGCATGTTTGATACTTGACAAACAAATGTGAATGAGAACATCCATTTGACTGTGAGAAAAAAAGATGTTAATGTAGATGTTAATGTAGACTAAAACAATAAACTACACATCTTAAGGATCAAGAGAGCTGAGCAACTAATGAACCAGAAATCTGATTCAAATAACCTGGTTAATAAGGTCTTAATAAGGCCGTCATCATCCCTTTGCTGTGTTTCTGTGCGTGAGTAGTATGTCGTATGTCTAAAAATACACTTGATCTGACTTGTGAATGGTCTCACCAGCTCTTGGTGACTGGTAGTTGCGACACCCGCTAGAAGGCCGATGGTCCAAGTAGATGTGGCAGTGGTCAGACCACAGGCAGCAGTGGTACAAACTCATGACATCGTAAAGCCAGTGGGAGTACCCCGGCACCCGTGGCGGCTCCCTGTACGGAGACGAGCCCCAGTCGTGAGCCCTGTCTGGGGTGCTGCCGCTGATCGAGTCTCCCGTCAACACCAGAGCGCCCGTGCTGTCATAGCAGCACTGCTGCCCGGATCCATGCGTGGGACTGGAGATGTGTGGAGAAAATCATGTCAAAAAGGGTAAAAAAGGTTTTCACTTGTATAAAAGGTAAAAACTGGGTCCTCTTGTCACTCCTACCTGGCCTGAATTGCTCTGACGCAGTGGACACTACCTGGGTGATAAGTGCACACACTGCCCCTCTCAATGTCACAACTATAGTCAGTCTGAAATAACACAGTGAATAAAAATCTGTCTCAATAAAATAACAAAGGGGAGTTGGCAATAAATACATTTAGGATTAAGAATCAATACACATTGATCAGTGTCAATGGGAATCATTGACAGTCATTTACTTGCAATATTAGAATACAAATTTGATCTTGAAAAAAAATCTTCTCTGATTTATCTGTTTATTAAGATCTTTAACTACAATGAACAAGTGTACTGTTCTGGCAGTTTGAGTTGAGTTTATTCACAAAAAACTGACATAATAATGAAGAACATGAAGTAAAGATGAATACCTACTTCAAACATTCAAACATCAACCAATTACTTGTTTTAATGCCAGATTCAGTGAAGTGCACTCACATGAAACCTGCCTGTGTCTGCCCGGGCCTGTGCCAGAGTGCACGGACAGTCGAGGAGCTCATCCAGGAAACTGGGCAGCTTCTTCTCCAGGACGTCCCACTGCAGACACTTGTTCTTGGCCCAGGCTGCAGAGTCATCTCTGAAGGCCTGCTCCAAGTGCCAGGCTAAGACATGCGCTCCACTCCAGAGCCCCTGTACGTCCCTGCAAACGAACAATTACCGTTCGAAGTTACTTTGAAAGACATAGTTTTCCTAAAATCTAAACTAGAACTAGAACTAGACTGGAATTAATTATGTGATTGTTTAATTGTCCACAAAACAGTCAAAACTTTCCCAAGATTTCGCAGAGCCTGAGATGACATCTTGTTTTGTCTGACCAACTGTAGAAAAGGCCAAACAATATTTAATTTGCATGCATGTAAAACTAACAAGAGTAGAAAGTCACATTTGAGAAGCTGGAAGCGGCAGATGTTTGGTATTTTTGTTGTTGTCGACTATCAGAAATGTTGTTGATTCATTTTCTGTCAATCGCCTTTAGTCAATCAATGTTTTCAGCTGCCTGTGGTCTGACAAATACTGCCAATACTGAACTCTGGAATCAATGTGATGTTTTTATGTTGGTTATCACCTCGACACGGAGGAAAAGGCACCTTGGATGTTAGGTTTTACAACCAGGCACGTGAGGATCTGATGAGTAAATCCAGATCACCTCACTGACATTCTGATACTTGGTAGATACACACTATTGCAAACACTGTCCCTGTCAGTTGTGTAATGTTTTGTAATGCTGTAAAATTTGCAGCATTACCATAAATCTGGAGGTTTTTTAGATGTATTCTTACGTTGCATGTTTTAATTAAGACTGAAATATGTCTACAATGATTGATTTGTATTATGGCTACCTTGCTCCATCTGACTCAGAATTAGCAGTGATGCGGATATTCCCCAACTCCCAGTCAGTGTAGTCCTGTGAGGGCTCGGGGGTGAAGCTGAAGGCACCAGTGTTGGACAGATTCCTGCCGATAGAATACAGATAGCTGAGCTCGGCCTGCACAGAGGACGATCCGTTCGTCCCTGCCTCTGTGCCCCTGCTGAACTCCCTGTAACCCCACAGCTCTATGTTGACCTCCTCTGCTCCGACCAAAGAGCTGTTCCACGTCATCTTAAGCCGTCCTGCCACGTTCGGCGTGCCGTAGTTCTGCCACTGTGTTGCATTCACCAGGGTGACTTCAAAGGCAGGGTCCACTTTACTGGGGTGGACTAACAGTAGGGGACACACATGTAACCAGTTTTGGTGAAACCAAAAATATGTAAGTAAAAATATGTCAGATCATGCATACAAGAGAATTGTCAGTTAATGTTGTAATTATTTTCCGGATTGTACGAACATATCTCGTCACCAGAGGTATTCTTTTAATACCATTTAAAGTAATTTCCGTTGACTGATCCTCAATCAGTACAGTGGACATTTGATTCTAAATGAGACAAATCATAAGAAAGGTTCAGGCATTTGCAAATTCAGAGGTGGAAATTTTAAATGACATTACATTTCAGCAACTTACCTGACAAGTACTCTCCAGATCTGTCGAAATGGATTCCGTCTGTTGAGACAGCAAATGGTATCCAACCCGTCTCATACAGTAAAGGAGAGATACAGTAGCCTTGGCCATCAGCATCAATGAAGCCTTCTCGTTCAATCTCACCCCTGAACCTGCAACAGAAACACACAAACTTGATTTCTTTTTGGGGCTAGCCACACAACACTACTACTTTGCTCTTAATACCATTTCTCTTCTGTAACAGCTCTATTGAGCCATATATTCCTATAGATCTCAGTAGTAACGACTTCATGAGCGAGAGCTAAATTCAGCACCTCCTGCCCTCAGCCATTACGGACTTATCTTCAGACACAGGAATCTTAGAAACAACCTTAAAACCTGATATACATTTAGACTGCTTCTTCTTTCTTCTGTTAATACTGACATTTTAGTCAGAATGTACTTTTAAGTGCTTTCATGCAACATCACATTAAATAACAACTTTAAAAAGTCAATCACCGAAGGACATTATGGGACAATAATAATGGAAATGAAGGCTAAACTATTTTACATATTGAAATTATATTGATAATGCAAGAGAATGCAATATGTAAGGCACTGAGCTTGCATGAGCAAAATGTTTCTAATCAAGTTGCACAATTTCATGTCATGCTTCATTTCCTCGATAAAAAAGAGATTCTACTGTCATGTTTTGTGCTTAATATCTTCAGAGTGCTTCTTCAACGTTACAAAATTTGCAAAGGTTCTGCAAAAATCCTTTTTGCTTTTTGTATGATTAAAGTTGTCTTTTGAACCACACAAAAATACACTGTAGATATTAAGAAAGTTATTTTTATTTATTTTTCAGTATGGACACAAATTTCAGTTAGCAATACTTTATCGGACAGTACATGTAGGCTATCACAGAACTAAATCTACTGCACTTGTTAATGTTTTCCACATGTGGACCTGTAATGACCAGTGTATTAAAAGGTCACTGTGTGTGCTCATAGACACAAACTTGCAGAGAAGTTGGCCACCAGGATGAAGGACCAGACTGAGGATCCTGAGAGCTCTTCCTCCCAGCATGCAGCTGGAGTGAGGCTTTACTTGGAAACAGGACTGGTTGTAGTCTGCACAGCAGTTCAGCAAAGACACGCAGGTTGTATGGCAGGAGCATTCCTCCGATATGTCTCCGCACTTTCCCCTGCATGTTTGACCTTGTAAAAAATAAAAATAAACAATATCACAAAGGAAACCTTATGCTCTCAAAATCATTAAATAATGATATTAAATAACTGAAATGAATCCTCTGAAATGTATAACCTGACACCAGCACACCACATTGCATCATTTGGTTTGTTGTACCTAGTTATAATACACAATGTAAACAAGTTATAAGAATTAAAAATGTGTTTCCTCTATGCAAAAGTAAAATTACCAAAGTCTCATATGAATCTTTAGTCTGTAATATACCTCTGAATGTGACTTACCTTCTGTTTTTGGTGAGCAAATTAGAAAAATTCCACAGAGAAAAATCGTTTCTCTCAAGTGTGCTTTCATGTTTACGTCAGAGAACAAAATAACTTCTGTGAACACGCTTGGCTGAAACCCTGGCACTGATTTGTGCAGTCACGGTGTATCAAAGGTCAAACAAACAAACCTTCGTTTCCGACGGCAGTAGATAAAGTTATCAATTAACACGTTCATTTATCGTAGGTCCGTTGGTTTTAAAAGTATTGTTTTTACCAACACACAATATACACATTATGCTCCACAATACGAACACTGTCATCTTGTTTATAAATTCGCCTTTAAGTCATTTTAGCCAGAACTTTAAATTAACAGTTTACGGATGTGTTTATTCACGCTGATGTAACATATTCTCGCGAGACCTTACGGGATCTGCGCATTTGGCGCATGTGCACATCGTGCCACTCGCGTCTCAGTGATTCAGTGATTGGCCAAGTGATTCAGAATGAATTGGATTGTCAAATAATAGAAAATAACGGTCCTCTTTTCTTTTTTTGTGTTTAATTCGTCCTGGATCGTCTCCGACACGTTTACCGCCAGTACTAAGTACCAGAAGGGAGGAATAGTAGGGGACAGAATGAACGTTTTTCTTACTCAACTAGCAAGCTAACAAGCTAGCTGACGTTAGCTCCAGGCTCACATAACGTTAGACAGCAGCATCAGTAGAAAGACAAGTAGCTCTGAAGGTAGCAATGTATGTTCTCTACACAATCATTGCGTCTTTAGTTTTTTTTTTCATCTTGAAATGGATGAAAAAGAGGAGGTATTGCACCGACCTGAAAAGACTTGATGGCAAAACAGTTGTTATTACAGGTAAATGTATTGTTTATCACAGCAAATATCTTCCTTTAGTAACTATTAAACCACTTTGTTGACTATACTGTATGTATGAAGATCAATGTTGTTTGAATTCAGCTGGACTGACATATTTGCCACTGCCTGTCGTCTGATATTACAATAAAAGTGAGATTGCTGCTGTCCTCTTCAAGCCATGATGCTCACACGGGCACCAACACATGAATTTACTATTGTAGTCTACTGTTTTCTGTGCAGGTGGAAATTCTGGCATTGGCAAGGAATCAGCTGTCGCCTTGGCAATGAGGGGCGCCCGTGTCATCATTGCCTGCAGAGACGTGGACAAGGCTGAGAAGGCTGTGAGGGAGATAAAGTTCAAGAGCCACAGCCTTAACGTCCTTCACATGGAGCTGGACCTGGCCAACCTGTGCTCCGTGAGGGAATTCTGTAAGAGCTTCCTCCAGAAAGAGAAGAGGCTCGACATCCTGATCAATAATGCAGGTGACACATGAAAACAATCACCACAGAAAGACCAAAGAGTAGACTAGATAATCTACAGGTTTGATTGGCCAGGTGTGAGAGTTGACCAGCTAACAGTGCCTTAAAGATTTGTTGAATTATTCCTTGTCTGAATAAAGGGTCTAAACATAGACGTTGCAGTACAGATTGTGAAGGCCCCTGAGGTGATTTGGGCTATATAAATAAATGGACTTGACTTACAATTATGGCTTCATTTATAACAATTGAGATCATGTATATTTTATTCTTATTTTGGCTATATAAATAAAAAGTCTACCAGGCTTCTGTCATCTTTAGCAACTAAAGAGTTGTCCACACACTGGGTGACATGTTATTTTAATCAACACAACCAGTTCGTTGTTGTTCAATCCAACAGCAACCAGTTTTATAAAATTATTCAGCTTTTTAAAAATGAAAATAAAATGAAAGTACATTGTTGGTTTCGGTCTTGTCATGGGATTTGTTTTGTTTGATTTGCTTTCTACACATGAAATCTACTAATTTAAAACTAAAAAAGTTAAAGTCTGTTATTGGGCGTGCACTTTAATTAGTCAGCGTCTTTCTCCACTTCAATGTTTTGTCAGCCATGCCCAGCGTCCTCGACTGGACGGACGACGGCTTCAGCATGTGTTTTGGCGTCAACCACTTGGGTCACTTCCTCTTGACCAATCTGCTTCTGCCTCGCCTGAAGGAATGTGCCCCCAGCCGGGTGGTCACCCTCACATGCTCCACGTACAAATACCAGAAACTGGACTTCCAGGACCTCAACTACAACCTGCTGCCCTTCTTCACCTACTGCCGCAGCAAGCTGGCCAACATCTACTTCAGTCAGGAACTGGCCCGCATCACCGAAGGGAGAGGAGTGACGGCCTCTGCTGTGCACCCTGGTAAGAGTTTGTGTGTTGATTTTGTAATAAGAGCATTTCAGCATAAAGTTAAAAGTCACTAAGAACGACTGATATGGGTGTGTGTGTGTGTGTATTGTACACGTTTTCTATCATTATCGAGCTTTGGATTATGTCCACTTTCTGCAGTTAGTCCTGAAGCACAGGGGTTAAAAAGTCGTCCACCTACAAAATCAAAGCTCTGTCAGGCAAACAAAAGACCTTCACAGTCCTTTCCAGCAAAGGTGACAGGATCATTTGTTTGGTCCGCCTTCTTCTGTGTGAGGATCTGATGCTTTTCTCTGTTTGACATGAATGTAAATGGAATATTTTTGGGTTTTGGACTCTTGGTCGGACATTTGAAGACCTTCCTAATGGGTGTTTACATTTTCAGCCCTACTTCTTGTTTTGAATGGAGGACTTTGCTAACATGCGTTTTTACACAAGTGCTGTATCAATGTATTTATTGTATATTTATATTTTTATTTAATTCAATATATTTTAATTTGATATGAAACAGTTAGGGTTGTGCTATATGTAGTAGCTTTACTTTAGAACAGTATGTGTGGTTGTATTAGGCCAAAGCTGAAAATCAATGAGCAGGGCTTCTTTTTGACAATATGGCATTTTGCATGAGTTTGATATAGAACCTTATAACCTTGAGTTTTCTGTATTTATCATATCTGAGGGGGGGGGGGGGGGGGGGGGTTTAAAAAAAAAGTAAATTGGATTTTTTATAAATATATACACTACCGTTCAAAAGTTTGGGGTCACCCAAACAATTTTGTGTTTTCCATGAAAAGTCACACTTATTCACCACCATACGTTGTGAAATGAATAGAAAATAGAG
>JAVQJL010024464.1:0-29101 GCA_036024295.1 Nannoperca obscura | reverse complement strand
CACACACACACACACACACACACACACACACTGCTGGTCCAGGTGGTCAGTATTGTCTTATTGAAGGGGTGGGCTTGGGGGGGGTTTCATGGATCACTGCATGGGAACTGACTGGCTTTTCATTAGCACTCAATGATCAGTAGTCAATATCTGTTAAATAAAAAACACACGAATGAGTCTGAATGTATCAGTAATTAATAATCAATCAGTAACTGCATCATTTAATATTTATTTGATATACATATTTAGATCAACTCAAACAACTGATTGATTATTAAAATAATTGCTAGTAATTTGTAAACTGTCGATTGTCTAATTGATTAATAGACTAATCGTTTCAGCTCTTGTTTGACAAAATGATTTTATCTCAAGGTCTATTTTCTAGCTTTTTTTTATTCTCATCTCACCATCTTCATCAGCAGATGGGTTTTGCTCAGCTGCCATGTTGCATTTGTGCTACGTTGCAGTTATTAGTAGTAATTAAGCAGCAGGTGGCAGTAAAGAGGACCATGAACGGGCTTGTATGAGTGAACTGTTGATGCTGGGTTTATTTAATCGGCTGTGCTTTGCCTCTTTGCGCCTGGGGAACTTTGAGGGGGAGAAAGGGGAGGTTCTCTTCAAGGCTGGAGTGAACAACAACATGTCTGTATTAAGAGGGATCATGGTGCATCAGTGGCAGTGGGCAGAGGATGATGACATGGTTAAGGTGGAGAGGGCTACATGGAGCCTTGTTTGTTCAAACTGAGTTCAAATGTGGGGGAAGGCTGTGTATTTTGTGACGCACATAAATCTTATCAGCATGTATTTAAAGACAGTCAGCATGTATCGTGCTTCTGGGGGTAAACATTGTGTGTGCTTGGTGTTTTTAACACTGCTGTCAAGTGCTGTAACTGGTGGTTGGTGGACATGTTTTGTTAAAGGAGGACTCATTAACTAAAGACACAGTGATGCTGAGCTGATGTGGGAACCTGCTGGTGTCTTAATCTCCGAAGCAGTGTCCATATATGTGTCATCGTTTTCACATACAAACGTGTAGCTTAGTCTCTTTCTTAGCATTTCATTATTGCATAATCTTGCATAAACCTTTTTCTGTAAGGTGAGTGGTAGAAAAGAATTTCGTGCAATCCAAAGTTGTACTAATATTCTCTGTATTACCGCCTGTCTATGTGTAGAGTGTGTCCACCATTGTGAACAAGTTGTTTCACACTCAGTTGTCTCTCAGTAAACACTGTGATTATAGAAAGCCTGACTCGCCCATTTTTAACGCATCACTGACTTTCACAACTGGATATATAATATAAATAATGTGCTATGATGAAGACTGTCCTGAGGCCACACAGTCATGCCGATGATGAAGATCTACTTACACATGATCGCAACAGTCAAATAAGTGCCACTGTGGTTGTAGAAGTTTCTCAATAAGGAACTAGTGTTTAGGGGAGTGGAGTGCCACCGTATCCATAGAAACTGTGATGGGCATATTTTATGAGCTTATGCTTATGTGAATGTATTTGTCATCTCTGAATGTGTCTGGTCATCATGACACAGTTGATCATCAGTTTGTTTGTTGACTTTTTATGATCTATTGTGTTAAATGGTGTCGACTGTAGAGAGTAATCTGACATTACCCTTAAGTTCCCTAAAGGCTGCTGAATGATGCCATAAAACTTTATCGGGTTTCGATGTTACGGTGGTGTGGGGCTCCAACAATGATTTGCCTGTTCTTGAAAATTTGAAGAGGAGAGCAGAGGCAGCCGCAAATGTCATTATGAAGCGGGAAACATTTCAATGCACTTCTATAAAATTGATTCTTATCTTGTCCTCTCCGTAAACTGTGACACTTTCTATAATCGCATGTTAATCGCTCGTATGTTTTGTGCTGGAATAAAAAAAGCAATGCATAAATCTACCGTCTACTCTGCCCATGCAAAAATCAAATGAACCTGATATGAACCCTTTCCGTAATTTCCTTTGTTGCTGCAAGTGTTTTTATTGCAGATGTGCAAGCTTACATTTTATATCCTATCGTGGTTTGTCAGTTAAAAAAGACCACCCGGCAGACTGAAGACTCATTATCATACATTGTCTTGGACGCCATGGATGTCTGCACATGGCAATTCATCCAACCATCGACCAAAGTGGTGGATCGACTGACCGACCAACACTGTCGGCAGCCTGGCTTAAAAGCACAGTGTGAGTCTCTGAGTTTTATATGTGTCCTATAATTAGTTTGACGTGTTGGTAGTTGTTAAATTCCAATTTACCTTTAATGAGGAACTTAGATTCTTAGATTTCTATTTTCCTCAGCATGCATTATGAGCAGTTACACGCGAGCAGGTTTGGATATGTCACTCTTTCTTTTGTTGGAGAATTATGTTGGTGGAGGTTGTAATTAACGCAGGGTGGGCTCCATCTTGATTTTATGTGACTCATTATTAAAGACTTGATGTTGCTCTGACTTAGAAGGTATTCTTATTACTGTAGGCATACTGACACTCTGTCCACCATGTTCACGGTCCAAGGAAATCCAACGGAAATCAAACAACGATCTCTGCACTGACTTGTGGGTCAGCGCGGTCTGTTCAGTGAACAGAGCTCCACGCCGCCTGATGTACAGAAAGTCAAATGGTTACCATTAACCAAGGCGGATATTCACAGCCATTTACACACATTTTCCCACACTCTGAGGAATTGATTGGTATTGATCACATGTAAATGATATTGACTGTCTCACCCTTTTGTCTGTCTGTATTGATTTGTGTATCCGTGTGTACACGTGTAGATCGGCTCACTCGTGCTGCTTCCTGGCGGCCATCACCCCTCCGCTCTCCAGCCGCCCTGCATCACCTCCGCCTCAGCATCACCTCCGCCTCAGCCTGCCTGTGAGATATTGTTTAATTTGGCAGAATTAAACAAACACTTCCTGGACAATAGTGTCCAGGAATAGGTTAAATCCTGATAATAGTGACTAAAACATAATACAACTGAGCCACAATTTCTTTGTTCTGCCGTTCGCTCCCTTGCTGAGGTTAAATAAACCAGGGGAAAATGCAAAACTTCTGAATGTTCTTTTGCATGTGTACAAATCACCCTGTGCATCACTGACCTTTTGTGTTCAGCAGCATAAGTGAAAGTTAAACTCCAAACATGAGCTATGTTTGAAATGTCCTGCCGTATGATTTTAATGGACATTTGCCAGCCAATCAGAAATGTGAACAATTCGTAGTGGGAAAATATTGCCCATTAAATTGCCTCTGTCTTCAGAAAGATAAATATGTCCTCAGCAAAGCTCTTCAGATGATTTATATCTGCACTAGTAGCTCATACTGCGTTCTACTTTCATGCCCGTAGTCATAGCACAAGTGTAAGTGTCAGTTTCATCCAAATTGTGAATGTGTCAATATTAAAAGCACATTCAGCTTTCTTAGATTGTGCAGAAGTGGAAACACTGTTTAAAAGGGAATTCTTAAGGTAGTATTGGATTTCATGATGGAGTTTATAATAGTTTTGTTTGATTTTGACAAAAGAAATTAGGTATGATGATGGATTTTAACCTCAAAGTATCGTTTTATTGCAAGAAATGAGTGCACTTATCCATGTTGTCCTGACAGGAAATGACATAAGACATGGGTGAAAATACATCTACATGCAACTTTGGAAGCTACAAAGAGACAAAAAAATGTTTTCCCGAACATGTATTAATATGTTTTTAATCAGTTTTACATAGAGAATAGTGAGATACAGAGAGGTATCGACTACAGAGGCCTGTGGAGGCAATACACACAAGAAGCTAAGTAAAAGCAACAAATCAGCAAGCACAAGAAAAAGGAGTCCAGGAATAAGTTTAATCCTGATACTAGTGAATAAAACATAATACAACTGAAGTAATGGGCAGAATATCGTGTTGCTCCCAGAGAGGTCGTGACTCCAGGTGGCTCTAGAGTTCCTGGCCTACATCAAAAAGCCTCTGAGCATTACAGTCTGGTTAAATAAATTGATCAAAAACTACCCTCGAAAATCATTTAGTATCTCTACTCTACTCTACTCTACTCTACTCTATCTCCACTCTATTCGAGTGGCGTACACTTTGTTCTATCACTTTTCCAGTGTTCAAGCAGGAACTTCCTAGTTAGGATCTTAGAATTAGTATGCAGTGTGAAACTGAAACACAGAAAGTAGTGCACACAGTCACAGTGAGAGTTCAGCAATAGGCTTTTTTAAAAAATTGAAATATGTTGTGTAGTTGTTATCGCTGCTTTTGTTTCTGTCACTTGGAGACACTGGAGTATTTCACTACCAGTAAAGGCACGTGAGAGACAGAGGGGGAGACAGAGGAGAGAGAAAAGAGCAAAGAGCCGAGAGAAACCCCGCCCACCAGTAGGTGGATCGTGTATGTGGAGGTGGTTCCCGTATAGCTCAGAGCCCAGGCAGTGCAGTGTAGTGTAGTGGAAGAGACGAGGGAGAGAGGAGGAAATCTTCTGTGTGCAGACAAAAGCGCTGGAGTTTGTTCACCCCCCCACCCTCCAGTGCAGTTTCCACTCGGAGGACGCGGATTATTCGACCATTCCTCCCGGGGAACTGTCAGCGCAACCACTGGGATTTATTTCGCTCTTGAATTTTCTTTTCACTTTTAGAAGTTAATATTTCGCTCACGTTGCTACCTGTGGATCCCAAATGGACTCGCGTTGATTTTACTTAGACGCATTCACGTTACGGCCAAATTTGTCACCGTGTTATTTTGGCAGCCAGCGGTGATGTCCCGCCACTGACATGCATCGTCCGCCCAGGTGAGTTGGGGACAGAGGGAGTCCAGGTATGTGCCGCGCGCGTGTTGTTGTGTGTCTATTTTGAAACGATGACTTTCCAAAAATCCAGTTTCCCTCTGTGATGTCAGCTGTCGCGATGCCAACACCTCCTTAATATTTATGGACGGCTTTGCTTTTGCATTGGAATGCTTTCTATTATGGTGCACTGTCACCGCAACCTTACTGAGGAGCGCTCGTCGTGCGTAAAAGTGACTTCAGACCGAATTGAATTGACTTCACGGCGCTTTCTTTTCATAAAATATTCATATAATGCTCCAGTCAGAGTTTAAAGTTACGTGTTCCTACTCAGGAGGCTTCTTGTATTATACCTGCGGATGCTTTAAGAGTGAGCCCGTGCGTTTTGCAGTGATCCTCAGTCTTTGCCGGTATGTTTGGCAGAGCAGCGCGCCGGCTTCAGTTCCCTTTTATTAACCCCACAAACAATTAGCTGAGCGTAAATGACAAGTTGTGCCTCTTTGTCCTCCGGGATGCGGAGGATAAACTTCATTCTGTTTGCTGAACAGAGAGTGCGCAGGCATTAAGCACACATTAGCAAACAATGTCAAGAGAAGAAATGATGTTTGTCTTATAACAGAATAGCTGTGTTTTGTTCACAGGTGATAGGCTGCCTGCTTTGTTGTGATCGGGGTCTGGGTTCAGCCGCCTCTTAATGTGCCACTCTATGTCAGGTAACGGATTCTCGTGGGATGTTCAGCTTTTCTGCTGTTAACGTTTGTGATAAAAAGCAACAACCCGACAGTGAAGAATAACGCTGCCACTTTATTACCAGCTCGGGAAAGAAGAGCGCGCGGGTTGTCCTGCGGGAGGCGCACACGCACTAGAATGAAGAACGTTCTATAGAAATAATAATCCAAGAGCCGCGCACCGTGCACGCGAGCTGCTCAATTACATTTATATTTTGGTCTTAATAGTAAAGTGAAACCTTATCGTGTGATCTGAAATGTCAGTTTTTCTTGTGTCGTCGCCCACGGAGACACGAAACTACAGCCTCCCTCCTCGTGCTCGTCAGTGACGGTGCAGACGTGCTGCTGAACGGACCCCGTCGACCGGTTAGCACCGCGACAGCCGATCAAACGCCTTGTTTGTTAGCTTTTCTGGTACCGGCGTTGCGGGTTTCCTTTTCTTCCCTCCGCGTGCTCTTCCCTCTCGGCGAGGTGGCTTTCGGTACTTTTTGGTGCCACTTCTCTACGTGCCGCGCGACACGCTTAATATCTCTCCTCGCAGCGCGCGGATCCGCGGTGAAGCCCGCAGGGAAAGCTTACATGTTCGTGTTGACAGACGTCGCGTCCAGTCAAAGCGAGTTCGCCGTTTCTCCGTGCGTAAAATAAAAGCTTAAAAAGCAGGATGATTATTTACACCAAAGGTGCGTAAAAGTGGTGTTTGTCGGTGGAAACAAGGTGCTGAAAACGGGTTGGTTATACGTTCAGGTCATTTTGGCACAGAAGTAGGTCATTGTCGCCAGGAATCCGTGCGCTTAGGAAGCTGTAGTTTAGTCTGGACAAACAGGAAGCGCTGCAACTAAATATCCTTTTGACGAGTCCCTTGTCACGTTGCCAAGTTGTTTTGGTGAAGAACACAAAGTGTAAGGTGTTTTGATCTCAATGCAAATAGTGTTTGAAATAAAGTGACTTTACAAAAGTAACATCTGCATAATTGTACCTTTATTCAATAAGTTAAAGATTTATTTATTTGATTTTCTCTGGAAAAAAAACAATTTGAGCGATTTGCAGCCTGACATTGGTCCGCTGAGACGGCCCGTCAGGCTGTTTGGATGTGACGCAGTTGAAGTTACTCCAGCCGCTTCCTTCATGCCTGATTTTTTTTTTTGGCCCACAAGCCAAACAAAGATCTGCTGCAATCAGCAACTTCTGTCAAACAACAATGGAGACGCAGCGGGCGGCCAGTTCGGGCAGGAAACCTGCGCTACCGCCTGAACAGGAACATAGTCGCTGCACGTGAACTAGTCAAACACTCACCAGACAACTCCACACGCTCCCGAGCTGCGGTACCGTTTCATAGGAGACAGCCTTATATTCACCAGCTTTTTGTTGGCACGTCGGCTTTTATTAAAAATCAAACCCGTCGGAGCTCGTCGGCGCGCGTGTCACCGCGACTCTCCCTTAAATGAATCAGATTTAGGGTCTGAAGGAAACCCTGAGTCTAGGAGGTCTCCTGTCGCAGCAGCGCCCCGCTGCGCGTCCAGCTGCGGCGCCTCACGCGTAAAAGACACTTGAGGGCTGTTCGGCCAGAGTGATGAAAGCCCAGACTGACGGTGCCGCTCTGTTCATCCAACAGCCCACCAAACCGCTCCGATGGCTCGACCGCAATAACTGCAAACCAGAGGAGCGGAGGAGATCCACCGCCCACCGGTGCCGCCGGAGCCTCAGCGCAAACCTCCCGTTCAGACAGCGGCGGCGAGCGGAGCTTTGGCCACCCCGACTCCACCGGCGGAGGAGTGCCGGACACGCCGTCCTTGTGCAAAACCAAACCCCTCTCCCCTCTCGACGGCCGATGCGTGCACCAGACGAGATCAATATTCCACCTCCCTCGCCGCGAATCCAGTGGCTATTTCTCCTTTGACGGCGACTCGCTGCCGAGCACCCCGCTCTCCCCGAGGCCTGTGACGGCCGACAGAGCCACGCAGACCGCGAGCCCCGCCGGCCAGGTGATAACACACGCCCTAGAGCGCCTGGCTGAGGCGCACGGCGGAGGACCGGGGACGCACCAGCAGCACGGTGAGCAGGCACTTTGCATACAGAACCGACGAGTAACCGCCGACACTGGATACACGCAGGTGGAAAGTTTCTCATTACAAAGTCCTCTGACAAGTGGAGCAGCGAATACATTGATATTACTTAACTTTAATTTAAATATAACTCATCGCAATGCCCGCATTTTTTACTCTTAATAAAGAACCTCTCTTTGTATTGTTGCTGCTGCTCTAGGGGATGAAATAACACTTCCATTCAATAACCGCTGATGTCCTGAGACCAAGTATGCTTACACAAACTAATAATAATGCATTTAATCGTGCCTGAAACCATGTTTCCACTGCTCATTTCTGTCATGCAGAATCAGTTTTAAGAAGTTGGTAAATTGCAGTGTTTAAAGGAGGTGTAGGTGTATAAATACATTGATGCACACCCCGATACTATGTTAAAAAGTACAGCAACCGTTTCTTGCCTGAATCAACCAATACAAGCTGCTCTGGCTGTTTTCACTGTGAAATGTAGCTGCTGCTTCTGCTTCTGCTGTGTGGGTGTTCAGCAAACTATGAAACCATATGAGCTCGGCAGAAGCTCCCTGAAGCTTCCTTTATCAAACATTTGGGGGGTTTGGGCGGGTGGTGTTGAACTGAACTGTACTGCCCTTTCACTAGATCTTTCTCCCGAGGGAAGCATTTTTCCACCATACTCGCTCATATATTGCAACTCTCAGATGAGTAAATTGGTCTTGTGTTTGTTTTCACATTCAGATTTAATGACTAATACCCGGCACACCTCGCTCCACTGGCCCTCAGAGGGAAATCCGACAAATTAAAGCTGAAACGTGCAGATCCAAGCATGACTCCTCATGCTGCCAAATCCATTTCTGCTATTTCTCATGTCTTCACTCCAGTGTAGTAATACACTTGAGTAACAACAGCCTTTGAGTGTGTAAAACCTAAAGACCAAACCCTGAGGGATAAATTAAAACCACACACACAAGCCTAATAAATGAATAACCTATTTGTACAAAAGTAATGTCCAATATAAGTATATTTGACAAGTGAAACCTAGACTAAAAAACATGTTGTAACCTCGACAGCAACATGTGACACTTATGTAATCCAACATCAGAGTCCTCATTAAATTAAATAAGTGGATATCTTCATCTTAACATAATGATTAATATATATAATGTAATGGTATTTGTATTTCTTGTCTTTCCTCTTTGGAATGCCTCTCTTTGTGAATGAGTGTGACCTGTTGATGTTGGATTGCTGCCTTGGATTCAGTGTTGACATGCGGTCCTGCTGAGTCAGATTAACAGGAAGGGTTCTGACTTCTGGCAAAACCAAAAGAGCCACACCCGAAGAGAGAGAGAGAGAGAGAGAGAGAGAGATTTCCCAGATTTTTATGAATTGTACCTTTAGTACATTTTTTTAAATTATGATTATTATTATTGTTTTAATATCATTATTACCTGATGCTTTGGCAACATTGTCATTGTTACAGTCATGCCAATAAAGCAAATTGAGTTGAGAGAGAGAGAGACAGAGAGACAGAGAGACAGAGAGAGAGAGAGAGACAGAGAGACAGAGAGAGACAGAGAGAGAGAGAGAGAGAGAGAGAGAGAGAGAGAGAGAGACAGTGCAGAGGTGCTGAGAAGGATTCCTGCCTAGCCAGCAGGGACTAACTGCTGCAGAGGACGCCGTCTCCTCTGCAGTCGGGACTCTGGAGCTGGTTTAGGTCTCTCCTCTCACCTGCCTGTCTCCGTACACGTAGGCTGCTGATGGAGCTACAGTACTTAAGCGCCTCTAAGACTCAGGTAGCGTACTGACAGAGCACGTCAGTATTTTTTTAAATTGCGTACCGATGACCTACTTTAAGGTCACGTTTAGGGATGCTGAACATGAACTGCACTGTCCCAGGTTCACGTCCAGCTGGGGAACTTTGTTGCATGTCGCTCTCCATCTCTCTCTCCCCTCATTTTCTGTCATCTATCAAACGGTTGATCGTCTAATAAAAAGGCATAATATGGCCAAAAAGTTCTTTAAAGAAATATATAAATACAATTCTGTATTTTGCTGTTGGGTGGTGACGAGGATATGAGGAAAATGCAGAACAGGCTGTGCCAAGTTCAATGTAAATGCTGCCTACAATAGTCTTTTAAGTTACATAATATCAGCTTTTTCCTCTATATCCTGTTAGCAAATGTCCCATGGCCCTGTACCGGTGCGCGGCTCAGAAGTTGCAGAGCAGTTTTTAGCATTTCTCTGAAACATACGGACCAACTACCGTTTCCGCTACTTTGCATCGGTTTGCAATGAAGCCAAAAAGGACTTTCATTGCATCTCTGTAGCTGGCAGCTGTATGGGATCTTGTGGGAGCAAGAGACTGCAAACAATAAATCAATAAATGACATGAATTAAACAATACAAATAACTCTTGTGAATAGTTTTGTCTCAAGTTGTTCGTCACATGTGAGGTCTCTAAATATGCGACTCCAGTCAGACTTAAGGCTTCTCATAATGACTTGAATTCACGCTGTGGTGACATTGTGCTGTTTTGTAGTGCAAGACACGTACTGTGGCAGCAGACCTCCCGGGTCCCCGCTGGGCCACAATGGCCCCTGAGACTGCTTTGATCCAGCTGTGCATCTCCTCTGGGCTGTCCGCCTAGTGGAGACACAAAAGACAAGGTCAGTGAGCAACAGAGAGGAAAGTGAGCCAGTACGGAATCCAAATCAAAATGAGATAAGGGGAGGGGGGAGGTAAACAGGCTGTTGGTCGACATGGGGACAAGCAAGACAGAAATCAGTGTTTATGAATGCTGTGGAATGGGAAGACTGTGTGTATGACAATTGACTGTGCATTCCTTTTAGAGCAGAAAACGTCCCACCTGTATGTAAAATGTCCTTGATGTGGTGACGACTTCAAAGAGATTATCTCTCATCATAATGTCACTGCAGCAAAAAGTGGAAAACAAGTCAGATCACATTTATCTCATGTATATCTAAAATCAGAGAAGGTAAACACCGTCCTCCAGGACAAAAGACATTTTTTGGTACAATGGGAAAACGCTAGGACATGTTAAATACCTCTGTTTGCACTCCTGGACTTTGTGAACTTCCTTCAGTGGGATCATTCTCAGAGGCTCTTTCTCCTAAAAGGCAAGAAAATAACGTTCATTAATACTTAAAGAATGCAGAACGTACCAAGTTAAACACACCGGATAAATATAGCACAATCTTTCTGTTATGTTGGCTTAAAAAAAATGAGGCTGTCTTGCTGAGTTTTTCTGTGTCATAGGAACAAAAGACATTGAACTTTGCTAGATGTAGCAGACTGATGGTTGTAACTTTCTTGAACCGGCCATTAGATACAGCAGTCAGAAAGTATGTGTCCTTGGGGCCTGTTGATAGCCAAATAGACAGATACACTTGTCAAATAAGGGCAGACACGAACAAGGACAGGGTATGGGACGTGCAGTATTATCCTCAGACAGTCTCTGTGTGTGTGTGTGTGTGTGTGTGTAAGGAAGGCTGGGGGGTGGGGGGACAAGGCATGATAGGACATGTGAAGTGAAGGCATTTCATTCCACAGATTGCGGATAAAACATGTTGGAGCTCGGGGCTGTGGGTTTGTTGTTACTCTGCTTCAGACTGCGGGGGCGAATCCATTAAACATGTACCATCAATAAAAACATTCCTTAAAAAAGGCTTCACATAACTTAATCAAAGTTAATTACCAAATCTGATTTGAAGTAGCTCATGGAGTTTTCTTCCAATAGGAAATATCGCCGCTTCCAGTTCCTCATCTGGGGAAAAAGATGTTCGGGTCAAAAGGGAAAAACAAAAAAATTAAATACACACTACAATAATGAAAGCACACTTTTAATTCTAGTTATAATCTAGTCCCTGCACATTTTACCATGTCTATATATAGAGACAAGAAATCAACCTTGGGTATCTGTAAGGCACAGAATTGTATACACTGGAGAAGTTGCACTTCCTTAGGCAACCACATCCTTTACCATTATCGAGCTGAAATCTGTGGAGCCCTGGAATCACTTGGTTAATTCGTTTGCACGTCTTAAACTACACAGTTAGCTAGCCCCTAAATACAAAAAAAAGAGCTATTTGCCAGCTGTTTATATGTGCTTTTTCTTTTATTCTAAAACATTCAGTGACTCTTAGCTATTTTATAAAGGGGTTGCTCGCTTATATTCTAATTGAATTTTAAATTGGACTCATTTACGCATTGTGTGCGTCTTTACGCATTGGTTAATGTACTTGGATTAAGACATGCGCACTAACTGACCAAAACATGTTAACGAATTAATCAAAACGTGGGAATTAATTGTTTCTCGTGCTTACGCAATAACATTGTGAGTGCTCGACGTAGTAAAAATGTGGCCTATATATATATATATATTTGTTTTAAATTTATTTATTTATTTTCCTCTCTATGGCCACTGTGGGGCTCTATAAAAACTCATCATCTAAGACTTTACATTCTCTCCCACAGGAAGGTGTTATTCATCTTTGTAGAGGTCACTTTAATTGTAACTGTGCTTTCAATCATAAATGTTGTAGCATGTCCACTGTGAGGCACCAAAAGGCTAAATGAAACCAACTCAACCCAACAGAGAACCAAGAGAGTGGCAGGTTGTTCTCACCACGGCTCCCTGCTTGACGCAGTAGCCCGACTTGATGACGGTGTGCTCCTGAGTCGGCCGGCCCAGGAAGTACGGAAGCTGGCTGTGGGAGCGATGCATGGCCTCGCGCTCCGCCCGGTCTGCACCGTCACCACCTTCATGCTTGAGAGTGATGGACACCGGAAATATTGTTATTTCAAGTTCAAAAAACATTTTATTATCAAAAAAATAAAAAAATTATAACATAAAGGAGATTTTTTCTGACATGTTAACATGAACACATACAGTACTGCTGTTGTTTTTTTTCTATTAATTGCTTAATCATTAATAGAATTACATTTCAGAGCCCAAGGTGAAGTCTCCAACCAGCAGTCCAAAACCTAATGATATTAGGTTTAAAATTATACTTTTTAAAAAGTGAGAAAAACTGCCAATTCTCATATTTGAGAACCAGAAAGCAGCTAAATTGGAACATTTTTGCTTGATAAATGACTACTTGACTATTAAAGTAGTCTGCAAATCATCTCAGCTCTGATACTTTTATGACAATATAAAACGAGAGCTGTGGGAGTTCTGTTAAAATATTTAAGTGTATTAATAGCTTATGTTGAAATAATACGGTATTATAAGATAAAATTTGTGTGCATTGTTCTGTCTACAGTTTGTAGAAACTGATGTGTGTAAAAATCTTTGAATCTAATACATTTCTAAACATGTAACTGAAGAAATGGCCGTATGCATGTAAATACAGTGTGTGGTGCTGCAGTACATGTGTGGGTTTACCTGTGTCTGGGTGACAATTGGGACTCCTCCAATGATCTCAGTCTTATAGGAGGAGACTTGTTTCTTGGGCCCTATGACATCCGGCAAAGCCCTCTGGTTCTCTGCATTCTGCTGCCCATCAGACGACTTTGGCACCTTAAGAACACGAACACACACACACACACACACACACACACACACGCGCACACGCGCGCACACGCACACACGCACACACGCACACACAATAAATAATATTTAATACCCATTTCCTTTCTTTAAAGCTTCATGGAAAACAGTGGGAAAACTCTTTTATCCCAGCAATCAATACAACAATGCAGCATCCTGTTAGTCATGATCTGACTCACTCACTATCTAGTTTCTAAATTTCTACAGAAGAGGAAGAAAAAAAAAAAGTTTCTCCAAGTGATAAAACATGAGCCAAAATGAACAGATCAGTAGGGATGAATCAGGGGTGGGGCTGTATGTCGTGTGTGTATCTCACAGTGATCTTGGTGGCTTTATTGAGAGCGTTGACCCAGTCCACGAGGTCCTGCTGGTCATTGGCCTGCAGGAAGAACTTCCTCATCCCAGCATTGATGACTAATGCATGGGAAAAGTAGACAGAGTGAAAGTCAATACAGACCCCTTCAGTCACACTCAGACCACATTCTCTAAACTACATGATCGGATTGAATAAGCAAATAAGCACTACAAGTACAAAGATGTGCTATGGAGTGGGTTTTGACTAACTGCGCTTTTCTTGTATAGAAAATATGTCAGAAGAACAGATTCCCTGCCACAGATTTCTCTGGAAGTGAAAAACAAGCGAGCCAGGGGGACTCTCCCACACACCAGCAGCAGCCCTCTCTTCCCATGTGGATGATGACCCAGCTGGTTTCAGCTGCCTCAGTCTGCCACCACCTACCCACATCTAACCATGACAGAGGAGTAAAAAAAAGGGGAAAAAAGCCCACAGCTAACAGCCGCCAAATATTCTCGCACGTTTTCACACCCATGTGATCGCGAGCAAACCCCGTTTTCAAATCACAAAGAAATTTTTGGGTCAAATGCTGATTAGCTAGGGATCAGGATTTAGGAGCTGAAAAAACTCAAGTCTCTCATTCTCGCTCTCTCTACCACAAATCCTTCAATTCTGCAACTCAAACCGTCCTTGTGTCTCCTCTATTTCCTTTCGACACCGTGTGAATAAATTACATTAAAGCCGGACTGGTAAATCTGGCGGGGGCGAGCTGTAAGAGGCACAGAGAGCTCAAACCCTGTGGCACAATGAGGATCATTCTTCCTTGTCCGGCTCTGAGACACATGAATTAAGACCTCGCTCTCTCCTTTTCCCACTTCCCTGTAAATAAATCTGTCTGTCGGGTCTCATTCAGACGACGAGCATGAATAAATCCAACGGTATTAACCTCCAAATGTGTCCACTGCATGTTTGGGAGAGGTGAACCGCTTGGTAGTGGGGAAAGCGTAGTGGTCTCTTGGGCGAGGAGAAATCTGGGAAATAGGGGTATCAGATCTGACTCAGAGTTACACATTATAAAACAATGCGTGCTGCTGAGAAACGCAGCCAAACGCCAAGGTTCACACAAATGCACCACTCTGGAAGTACAGATGCATATCTAACGTCAATCACAGGCTGCAATCAAGTCTCTACCTTCTTACTGTAAAAGGATCTGTAAGTGTGACGGCCATTACCTAACTTTTCTAAATGCTTCCTCACCCTATGTTTCTCCTTAAGTTTCCTAAACGCAGGAAGAGGTGGAGCAGCAGGATTCGTAGATATCAGCAAAACATGTAGCACACGAACGGCTGTTTAACAATAAGCTCATACATCTCTCCAAATCAGGTTCCGATTAGGATGCCGGCATCCTGTTAAAACCTCAACAAGACAACTGGTGCGCACACGCAGCCAGACACACACACACGTGCGGTCATGGTAGACTACACACTAGTATTTCCCGCTATTGAAGCGCATGGAAGAGGAGGAGAGGGGCTGGTAAACAATAACAGGGAACGGAGGGTTTACTCCTAAATAACCCGATGATGGTTCATATTTATGCAACATTTTGTATTCCCGTCCTGACCATACAGGACGCCAAGGACAAATATCAATGGTGCATTCAAGGTTAAGGATCAGTATTTTTAACCCACACACGAGTTGTTGTGAATAAGTGCATTTCAAGTGCGAAAAACTACGTAAGATTTAAATTAGTAAATCTTTGCTTGATAGTTTTTTTGTGAAATTATTATTAGATGCGTGCATGTTTGGTTTGGTGTCCACAACATACTTTGTGCTACTGCAGTTATTGTGGGGTGGGGACTCCCACAAGTTACCTTTAATATTTAGATTAACAGAAAGAAAGACGAGATGAAAACCACGGCTTCTCTGTAGTGCTTAGTTAATTATAAAAAACAGGACTATCGTGAGGATGAACTGTGGAACCTCTGAAATTATTATATTTTGAAAACACATCAGGTGCCAACACAACTATCTCACTGTGACGCAAAACAATCCTAAAATAGTTCTACCTGATCAACCCAAACTCATCATCATCAACAACTGTTGTAACCTCCTGCATCCTTGTGTGTTGTGTGGTGCTAAACAGACCAACACGTGTCTGTCTGGTCAGTGGTTGAGAATGTGGAGAAGTTTAGAGAACTCAGCTTAGTCAACATGCGATGCTGATGTTTACAAAGCACTGCAGGGACTGGTTACTGTTACTGTGCTAAATACTGTCAATCATATTGTCCAAGCCTCATGAGCTATGCCATGCCAATATAGAAAAAATAAAAAAAACTGTAAAAGAAATCTGAACATTCTTACTAAATAGGTCTATAACAATCTAAGATCCTACTCCTCCATTAAACTATCAAATTAAAAATGTAATAACAGATAGCAGGATTGTGATCATCAGTTTTCTTACCAAAGCAGAATTCTGCCTTAGGCCTCAGCTTAGTGGCATCGCTGACCTAGAGGGGGACAAAGCTCACAAATGTTAGCTTTCCCGGTTCAACCAAATACTGTAAATGGATGTCTATAGATCGTCTTACGTTAGCGGCCGATAGGCTTCAGCTCCTTACCTTAGAGATGTAGGTAAGCTTGAGGGAACCAACACAGTCTGCACCAACAGGCAGGTTCTGTGGGAGAAAAAAGAAGAAGAATGTATGCAAAAAGAGAAAGCTAAAACGAACCATTCATCATTTTGTTAAAGCGGGAGAGTGAAGTCTGCAAATCAAGTCACTACAGTATACTTTGAATGCACTTCATGAGAGTTAATTTCAGTGTCTTGCTGGGAGACTAGGGGATCCAGATTTAACGTCATTAAAGTTTAAGCTTTTTCAACCTATAAAAAGAAAAGAGACTTACTGAATTATTTAAAATCTCTCCTGCACTACATGATTTATGGATACTCCGTGTAACAGCGCACTCACAAATACAACAGCTCCAAACCAGCATGATGAACACACCGAGAGGAGGGTGACACTGTGATAACATCAATATCAGTGCCGGAAAGAAAGATTCCCAGGTTTACAGTTAAACTGTGAGTTAATTCTAACCGATTTACACAAATGTCTGCCGATAGCTAAAAACACACCATTAGCCCTGACCTATTACTGTGCATGTAATAAGTGCTTCCTAATTGCCGTCATCTAGAATTACATAACACAAGTTCTCCCATCCTTGTAAGGCTGTCTGGTGATGGAAACATTTAGCCTGAAATTAACTTTGTGTTCATAATGAATGAAGACAGCTTGGCTAAAAGTAGCCTGCAGTTAGCCTCCAGTTGCGTGAGAGTTGATCATCCACACTGATAGCTAACTACTGTTTGCTGGCATGCAGCTGCCTGTAAATTGTCAATTTTTCCATCAACAAATTAAACCTGTTAAACCCCAAATTAGCTCGTGCAGCTACCCAAAAGGATTTTTCACCCTGTAAATAAAGCTAAGAGCTAAGCTAACACAGCTCTATTGTGTAGTTTACCTGTGGGTTGTCCATGAACCACACCAAGCTTCCCTGCTGTGTGTCCAGTATGAAGTAACGACGCAGGAACTTGCCACTGCTCTCGTTCTCCTCTATGTCCAGGAAGCCACAGATGCGGTTCTGTCGGTCCACGTAAGGCATCTCGCCGCCGGGACATTCCCTGGCCTGCTGGGGCCGGGAGAGGAGAGGGGAGGAGCGGGGGCGAGCGGGACTGGGACGAATCCCTGAAGGACAGAGAGAAAAGAGTGGAACGGGAGATGAGTGAGGAGGGATGGAGTCAATGAGGAATTTCAGTCGTCTTCGTGGTGAGCCTTGCTAGCGTGTCGCGCTCCCTTCTTCCTCTCTGTATTTACTGTATCTCGGGTCTCTCTGCCACCTGGAGCTCACTAGGCTACAGTCTGCCAGGGGATCATGTGACACAAACCACAACCCCGCCTTTATCCTTTTATATCAGCCTCACCCACTCTCTCTCTCTCTCGCAGAGTTCCTCTTTTTTCCTCCTGTAACACAGTCCCTCTTCCACCTCCTCCACCCACCCTGGCTTGCTCGCTTTTCTTTCCTTCTGCCTCTTTTCTTGCAGCCTTCTTCTCTCTCACTTTCTGTGCCATCTCCTCCCAACTGCTCTCTCGTCCGATTTGGCAAGCCTTGTGGCCAGCCCCTTCCCCTCCCTCCGCAGCGGAGCACCCTCTTAAACATGGTAAAATAAATAAAAGAAAACAACGCCACACAGCTCAGCCGTGTTTGACACAAAGACACAGCACAAACGCCCCCAGGAACTGTGCGGGGGGGAGAGAATGTGCAATATTTAACCTGCCGACGTCTGACAAATCCCTGGAACCTACAGCTCACCGGAAGCCAACAAAAAAAGTGAATGATTAGAGGACGCGTGAGTGTGAAATGCATGCACGTGAGCGGCAAACTGTGTGTGGGTGGGCGCAGCATTACTGTGGGCATATTGTCACATTAGCCTGTTTAAGCCGCCGTCTTTTTGGACTGAGCCTAAAAAATGTGCTGGAGACGAGTCTTTTGGAAAGCAGAGATAAAGACGCTCTTTCTCCAGGACATTATGAGCACTGTGTGGGTGGATGGGGGGCAAAGCAGGGACAAAAGGGACAGTTGTTGTGCACGGACCGTGAGCTGAGAGCATCTCAGTTTGCCCCGTGCATCCACCCGAGTCATCTCGTTTGACACACAGGCACGACAAAGGAGCAACACTGTCAGAGGCGACCGCCTCAACACTACACAAACAGCGATTGTCATTTGAGAGTGAGAGGCGTCTCTGTCAAGTTTAGTGATCATGTAAATTAGGTGCTGCACACGCACGCTCATCTGTATGCACGCTCACACATTTCAGTGATGCAGAATCGAGATGAGGTGGTGCAAAATAAATCCCAACACGGTGAACAGGCTTTTCATTCAATGACAGGAAAATGTCAAAGTTCTTGTGGAAAAATGGGTACGCTAACTATATATGACCGATACTGGATTTTTGAGAATTTAAATATATGGTGGCAAATTCATTTTTATAACATAAACACACAACATAAAGACCAACTTTCAACAACACCAAAAAAACAACAACATGTGTTATATTTTTTATAGAATTATGACCAAGATATGTACTAAGCGGGATATTTTAAGTGGCTATACCTGGTGGAACATATTTCCATCAGGAGACCAAAAACAGAGCTAAAAAACAGTAAACACTGGACTAACATTCAACAGGTGGCAAGAAATATCCAAATGAACGATATTGTTGCTCCGTACAGTAACTGCTGGATGTGTAAATAATAAACTGTTTGTTAACAAGTTCATCATATCGACTTACAAGCCGTTTCCGCTGCCCACAAGTGGCCAAACAAATAAACAGTAAAAAAAAAAAAAAAATCAGTTATTACAGGTACAAAAGTTGAAAAATAAACTTGTCATTGATCTCTGGTGGACAAACTATGCAATAAAGACAATGTACTGTGATTTGCAATTAGCTTCTATCGGCCTGAAATTATGTCTGTGCCCCGTATCTAATGACAACCACGATTCACAAGACGTGGACGTTGACAACTCAACAAATTCCCGCTAAAGCAAACCTCAGATTGGACGTTGCACTCAAGTCAAGACAACACGGCGTATGTTTACATGCACACCAGTGTCCCAGTTTTGATCTCTGGATGTGATGTTGATGTGGCGCATGAGCAACCTGATTATTGGTTCTTCTCTGTATACACAATCACAACATTATGCAGGTTTTCTGATCATCAATCACTGCAGGCAGGTCTTTGACTCCTCCACATCCAAGCAATCTCTGTCATTAGTTACCCCGGCAGTTAAGGACGAACACAGTTTGGTTTCTGGCTGACGAACATGACTGCACGTACCACTGTGCTGGACTTTGGCCTCACAGTAATTACCCCACATTTGGGTATCTGAAGGCAGGATATATGATGTTTACATGCACAAACACAGAACCAGAATACAAACAAGGTCTAAATCTCAAGAAAGTTGGATAAGGCTGCATGATGAGTTAACTTCTTTCTAGGTTAAACATTTCCCCAAACTCACTCTTTACATTTGTTGGATGGGTTTGTCCTCATCACATTGCAGCCAACTGGTCACACAGGAGATGTCATAAAACAACATTAAGGAGCAGCTGGATGGCCCAGGACGGGGTCAGTATTTTCCTTTTATGATCTTAGACCACTGCTGTATCATTGAAAGTCACACAACAGCTGAAAAAAGTAGCCAACTGTGGAGCAGAAAGCGTGTGATGCTTTAATGTCTGCCATTTGGTTTCAGAAAGACCAATGGAAGAAATCACCAAAGGAAACCAAGGAAAAGCCTCTCTACAGGTCAAAAGGTGGGACAGGTCATTCCGGTTCAGCTGAAAAGAGCAATTTTTGGGTCTGAAAGCAAAGCAGCACGTAGGGCCAGCAGGTTTGACTAGCTTTGGCCTTCACTTACTCAGGCAGGGTCGTGTTTACCACGGCAGTGTGCTGAGTTTAGGTTTGTTGTATTTCCAGGGCAGGACGAAATGAAAATGCTCACTAGGTAATGTTAAGAAATAACACTGACTTACGTCTTGAGTTACTACAACAAAATGATTCAGCCAACGAGTTTCCACATCCCGCGCAGGATCGCGTAAAAACAACATTTAACGTCACAATCACAAACAGCCATGGTTAGCTAACGTCTTATTCCCACAACATTTGTGTTAGCAGCATCAGCGACTCTGGCTCGCTGGCCTGAAGTTAACTGGGAGACATGGCCCAGGCTAGCCTGCTATTAGCAGCTACTTCACGCCACAAACTTAGACAACGATTCACAAAACATCTAACATTATATATTTATATTTACCTCCTAAAACTACCATTCCGGTATTGTTGGGTCTTTTAAAAACAAGAGCGCTTTGCTAGCTAGGCTAATTGAATCTGACGTCCTGGCAAATAAGTTTTGTCATACACGACAACCTAGCTAACGTCGGCGACTCGTCTAGCCAGTCTCCTAAATAACAACTGGTAACTTTAGCTGTACGAAACAACAAAGCTGCGTTTATTGCTGCTATAACCTATTTGGTTAACCGTTGCGGGTCAGCTTACCCGAGACGTGCCTTCTGTAACTGCTACACTCAGCGGCCGTGGGGTCGGTCTCTCTCCGCCTCAGCCCATCTCTACTGATCCAGGACGGCGCTGCTGCTGCTGCTGCTGCTGCTGCTGCTGCTGCTGCTGGTGGTGGTGGTGGTGGTGAGTGTGGCGCACAGCTTGTTTATAATGAAGATGATCACTTTGAGGGTTAAAAAAAACGGTGGTTGGCAGTAGTTTACCCCCTCACGTATAACACCCACAAAAAAAGTGTCAAATGGCGATGGTAACTCATCAACCCACTCCTTTTTCCAGCATGTTTGCCAGTATACGACAACGTTCACACTGTGAGTGACAGACAAAGCTACATTGAAGACTTTCCCACAGATAACATGCAGGACCACCGCTCAATATGTCATTTTTCATGACAGGCCCAGTGCAAACAAGACAAAATCTGCTGCTAAGCGCAGTATGATGCATACATGTATGCACAGGCTGAACCGTTTTCAAGAAATATTATCAGTTACAGGCTGTTAATGAATACCATATTGTCACCAACTGCAAACATGATTGTGTGTAACATATTGTGCAAGAGTGCCTGATATGGATTATGCTGCAGATCAGTCCGTGCAAGCAGCAGCTGTGCTGCAGGCTAAATAATATTATTATCAGTGGTGAAATGTAACCTTGTACATTTACTCAAGTATTGTACTTAAGTACATTTTTGAGGTACTTGAGTATTTACATTTACACTACTTTATACCTCCACTATTACTACTTTACTACCTTTATTAAATATGCTTAGTTACTAGTTACATTGCAGGTTTAGATTATTAAAACAAAATATACATTATCTAATACATGATATATTATTATAGGTTAAGCCCACCCAGTAGTATATATTTGTAACACATTTGTACTATTTTGTATTTAAGTAAGATTTTGAATGCAGGGCTATTTTTTTACCACAAGCACAAAGCAGTGTGCAGTGTTTTAGTAACTACCAACATGGATGGCGCATCAGTGTTGTGTGAAGCAACATGACAAGCAAGCTAAGTATGAAGGTAGGATCAGGCCTATTAGCTTATTAGCTTATATTTTAATTAACAAATGCTCTGGATCTTAACATCTGTTTCATATTGGTTGTAATCTGCCTTTAATACCATGATCCAACTGCTTCAGGATGGGTGTCAGCATCTGTCAGACAGGCCCCAGTTTGTGCGGCTGGGGAGCTCCATGTCTGATGTGGTGGTTAGTAACACTGGAGCTCCACAGGGGACTGTCCTGTCTCCAGTCCTGTTTACTTTGTACACCTCAGACTTCCAGTATAACTGGATTGGAGGTTCTCTGATGACTCTGCGGTGCTGGGGTGTATAAGAGTTGGGCTGCTGTCTGAGTACACAGGGACCTGGAGGATAACTTTGTGGAGTGGTGCACATCGCTGGCTCCTAAATGTCAACAAGAGCAAGGAGATGGTGGTTGATTTTAGGAGAAAGAAAACTGCAACCAAGCCCATAAACATCATGGGGTGAGGATGTCGGTACTGTTGAGCACTACAAGTCCTTGGGTGTCCACTTGAACAAAAGACTGGACAGGAGGACCAACACTGATGCTGTGTACAAGAAGGGGATGACTTTCTTTCAATGCAACAAGATACTGGATCTTCTACCAGTCTGTGGTCCATCCATCCATCCATCCCACGCCCTCCACGACACACTTCAAAGACAGCAGGGATCATTTTCCAACAGACTCATTCAGCTCCGCTGTCATAAAGAAGGTTTTAGGAAGTCATTCCTAACTTTCACTATAACCTTTTACAACAACTCACCTCTGACAGGTGAACACACTGTTGCACTATCACCTGTACATGGTGTTTATATCATACATAGTATTCACTGCCATTTTTACACACCTGTTCTTATTGCTATTTTCTTATTTTTCTGTTACTGTTATTTCCTCTTATTTTTATATTCAGAGATCCTGCAAATCTGCAATTCTGCACATTATTTAATATTTATATTCCTTTTCAATTGATATTCTGCAGATTTGAAATTGTGCTTTTTATTTATGGTTATTCTTATTGTATTGTTGATTTGCTGCTGCTGTAACAAAGCAATTTCCCTCACAGGATCAAAACTACATCTATCTATCTATTTATTTATCTAACTGTTTTAACTGTTATATATATATATATATTTTCTGTTGTAAGTGTTGGTATTTTAAGCCTTAAGTTCTGGTGCTCGGTAAAGGGTATCAGAGTGAGAGCTCTTTCTTTTGATCACCTCTAGGTGTAAAGTGTGAGCAAAGCACTGGGTGTCAACTACAGAATAACTAGATTACACCAGAGTGGTGATTTAGCGACATCTGCAGCTTTGCCATTGCGTAACATTTATTTGTAAATTTTTACTTAACGTTCCCCCTGATTATAAAGGAGTATAAGATATAGATGTTCTTTCCCTGTGATTTTGGTTCATTTGTAGTGTACTTGTTGTACATTGTATTCTTTAATAAATGTTTTGTTTAAAACAGCTGAAGACGTTCTCACTTCCTGAAAACAATACCTTGGCATTTGGGCTAAACAAAAAACGCAGCAAAGGGCAATGTGATGCAAATCCGTACAGCCTAATAGGCAAATCTTACATGCAAATGATTGCTAGCACTATGCTATTAATTAATAGGCTATATTTGTACATCCAGTGTGACATTTAGCCTACGCTCCCACTTAAAAGAACTGGTTAGACAATGGGCAAGTCATCATTACCTGTTACAAGTCCTCGCTATTAGTCAGATCACATTTCAAACTGTCAGGCAACCTGTCTTTCAGGGGCGATGGGCGTTTGCAAACACAGGAACACACACACACGCACGCACGCACGCGCGCGCGGTCTTTTTGCTGCAGGAGAAAAAGTTCGAGCGAGCACAAGAAGAGGAGAGGCCGCTGCTGGTGTTCATGTGAGGTTGTCTTCCTGTCACAGTGAACCCCTCTCCTGCGGGACACCATGGAAGAGGAGGAGGACAGCCACCCGGAGATGAGGCATTTTCCTTCGCTGTGGCATCTCCCCAGGTGCCGCTCTAAGAGTGACACCTCCGGATTTCGCTCCAGGGTGCTGTTCAGGCTCCGGGGAGCCCGCTCAGGTAGGATGAACACGGTTTTTTTTGTTTTACCAAGATCTGTACAACTTAGCCAACGTGTTAAACTGGAAACCGAAACACACGGAACTAAATGTACCCACATGATGCTGTATTGTTCATTTAAATTAGATTGAGACATCAGCAACTAAACTGCATCTGTCTTTCATCTCTTTGATTTTGGTGATTCAAGTTATTCTCGTTGCTCCTGGCCGGACAGCATCTGTGTGACTAATAGAGCAGACAGCAGTGGCTTCCTGATTTATTAGTCACACTGAAAAACTTCCCCACTCTTCCTTCTTCATGTTTTGCTCTGGGTACCACAAACAAGCGAACACACGTTCTTTCTTTATGGACATAGTTAGCTTTCTTTAATCCCACAAGAGTCTTTAATATTGAAGTTCATTGTAAAAAACCCCAATAATTAATCACACAAATATGTACTCCTTTACTATGACACACATACTTAGCTGCTACTACTGGTGCACCACATGAAACACATAATAGACCGAATGGAGATCAACAGTGTGTAGTTAGTTATTTTAGGTTAAGTGAATTGATTATCTAAAATATCCAGTACATCATGAAGACAAAAGGAAAGGCTGCTTCCTATCAGTAAATAGTGTGCAATCAATAATTCAGTGTCTTATATTTGTACTGACTTTACATCAATGTGTGTGACCAAAGTGAGGGGATGAAACCTTTTCACAGCCATTGTAAGACCTAGGCCACTGTGTTAACTAAATATGTGTCCTCGGCATCTTACTTAAATGTCATTGTCACAAAGTTCTGCTGCTTGCCTTTGGCTGTTGAACCCTGACAGACTTATATATTGTTTCAGTGGTTTGGAACCACTTCCTATCAGCCCTCTTTTGTCTTTTAACCCAGAACTCAGCTTGCAGCGGTGCTCACTGCCCGATTTACACGCCTACACTCTCTGTGACATATACTGCAGGCCTGAAGTTTATTAATATACTGCTTTTCATAAGGACCGTCTTACTCACAGTCTTATCCTATATAGTAACATACCAGTAATACTTAAAAGCTACACGCATTTTGCATATCAGGTGCTAAAGGAAGTGTTCAGTGTCACGGTTAAAGTAGTCGTTACAGGAAATGATCATGGAGAGAGCAGTTAGGAAATGATACGTCCAAAGTTGTTTATGTCTGCTGTTAGTTTGTATTATGAGCTTCGTGGTTTGAACTGTCTAAGAGTAACTTGCCTTAGCCTGAAAATGAAACACTACAACTGATTGTTAGATTCTTCCAATCCTCAGTCCGCACATTATCTCTTTTATTTGTCAAATCTGTTTATCATAGTTGTATGTAGTTTGAATTCAGACCAATATTTTAGATGTCACAACTGAACTTAATTCACTTGTACAGATTTACTCTACATATTATGTAGATTTGCTGTGAAACAAAACAAATTGTAATTCAAGCAACAGGGGGAGCTAATCCACCTTTTTACAGAGATCCCGTCAGAAAAAAGGCACCTCACACACTGACATTACAGTTTTCACCTCCATCCCACAGAATGAAGCTTCAAAAGCAGCTAAATGTGGACTGAGGGAGAGCATGCTGGGGGCATTCTGCTGAAAGATAAATAAGGTCTGACATGAAGATCTAAACTATGTATGACAGTACAGTATTTCTCTCTGCAAAAAATATTATATAAATTACAGCAGGTCCCTGTTGCTGATGAGAAATTTCTCTTGCTCAAAGAAAAATGCTCCTGTGGGGAATATTACCAGAATTAATGGCTAAAGGGAGGGATGTCTTTTTTATGTCCATATATTTGACATATATTTGATATTACATGAGAACAAAAAGAACATGCAGCTCACAGACTTGAGAACGTGCAAGTCAACAGGAAGCATAAACAAATAAAAGGAGGTCATTTTAGGTAAAGGTCAGCTCTCAGAAACATGTATTCGATGTCCAATTCAATCTTTTCAGAGTCACTTCACAGATAAAACTTTAATCTTTTGGAAAGCAAGTACATTTGCTAGGGCTCATCTCTCTTCTATCAATAATATAAGGAATTACAAGTTCTTTAGTTGATTTTAAAAGCAGTTCTAACTGGTTTGCAATCTGTACATATTCCCGCCATATAACGGGACAGTAAATGTCAACAAGATATCAACAGTTTTGACACAAAGATTTGTAAAAGAGGATATTCCTCTTTTTTTGTCATCAAAACATGAAAGATTTTGAGATTTAAGTCCACTTTTGACCTTGAATCAAAAATAATTTCTCTACAATCTGTCCATCTGCTGAGGGACGGACGTTGACCATTTGGTGACATTTTCTTTTTGTCAATTGAAACATATTGAAAGTTCTTAATCACCAAAACAACATCCAAGATTCTGTTAAATAGCCAAATGTGTGTTAATTTAATAAACACGTTGATGATATATCACACTTAATGCTATTTTCTATCACTATTCGAATGTGTATAATAAATGAGAATGCACGTTAATGCGTGTCTGCACATGCACTCACACGTGCATTTGTGTATGTGTTTGTGAAACCATCAGTTTGGGATCATGTGTAGGCTGAGATGGCCTTTGCTGTCTGTTGTAAATAGCACGCTGTCCTCCGGATGGGCACTGTATCGCTCTTGTAATTACACAGGCAGAGAAAAGAAGAAAGAGCTGAAGAGGGGAGTGAAGTGGAAGAAGAGACAAATTGAAGACAAGGGGGTGAAAAAGAGAGGAGAACATGGAAAGGAAGGCCAAGAAGAGATATATTAAGACCAAAAAGAACAATAATGTACAAAAAAGAGGAGAGGGGAGTCAAAGAGAGGAGAGGATGCAAAAGGGGATGTAAGGACAAGATGATAAGGAGGAGGAGAGGATAGATGGGAAGGCTGAAGAAAAGGAAAACAGAGCAGTGTCAGCTTGCTGGTACTCTCTCCGCCTTGTGGGTACTCTCCTCGAAATAACATTGATTACAGACCCTTTTAGTCTGCAATAACTACTTGTTAAAATGTACTGTAATGCAGAGAGCAGCCCTTCCCCTTTCACTGCCCACACACAGTCTCTCCTCAGCTGCTGCTGTAGCTGCTGTAACAGCCTCTGATGTATTCCAAAAGTTCTGGTTCTGGTTTTCTTCAGTAATTAAAGGCCCTATCTATAACTGTGTTGTGATATTATCACGGCCTTCAACTGTTGCTTACGAGGTCATTCTCAAATTGTTTAGGTTTAAGGTTTAATTGTTATTGAAGTATGCAGTCTTATATAAATATAGCAGATGGCCGAGTTTGTAAAAGCTGGAGATAGATAAACCTGTGGAAGGAATTTCTATAAAGCTAATTTGGTTTGTCATCTGACAGCTTCAAAAACATTGATATATTTATATTCACATTTGGCAAAAAAAAAATAGGGTTGGTAACACTAACTGCTACAACCATGCAATCGGCTTTGTGAGGTTGTACTTAGGTACAACGGTGCTTTGAGCTAAATGCTAATGTCAGCATGCTAACATGCTCAGAAAGACAATGCTAATGTGCTGATGTTTAACAGGTATAATGTTTTCTGTGTGTGTTAGCATGCTAACATTTGCTAATTAGCACAAAACACAACATACAGCTGTGGCTGATGGGGACATACATTAATATGCATTTAGTTTTTAGTACAATTCATCCTAAGGGGGACATGAATGAGTACCAAATGTCATGGCAATCCATTCAGTCGCTGTAGAAACATTTCAATTAAATCATAAAATTTGAACCTCATGGTGGAGTTACAGGAAAGGTCAGGGGATCACCAAACCAAGTGGGCTCCATCCTCTGGGGAGCATGAATGTCTATACAAGTAACGTTTGAGATATATTCACCAAACCGACAAGCCCTTGAAAGTCTACAAAGTCTACAGTGGCAGGAGGTCGGGTGGGTGGATGCATGGGTCAACAAAACATCAGACTTTAACACAAGAGACCGTTGTTCATTTCCTGTTTCCAACTGACAGCTCACGTTGGGTTCCTGACCATAACCATGTAGTTATTATTGTAACCGTGACAATGAAGCTCCCCTAACCTTAAGGAAGTAGCAGATGCAGCCTATAATGCTTTTATCTCATTTTAAATACGCTACACCAGGTGATTGTAATCCAATATTATCATTGATTGCATGATGACACACAGCTGTGTTGTCCTGGTAGTAAATCTAGACCCCTTCAGTCCTCATGAACACATGTATGTTTGAATGCTTTTTATAACGGACTTTCTCTTCTTTCTTTCTCTTGCAGTGTTGAATGTAATCGTCTCTGCCTGTTTTGGGGTGGATTTTATGTGTTGTTGTCGCATTTAATGGGTTAGAAAAGAGAATTCCACTGCACGTCTTTTAAAAATACAAGTTGACCTTGTGGTCAACTGGCGCTTTCTCGTTTTTCTTTTCTTTTGTGTGCGGTTTTGTGTGCGTGTGTGTGTGTGTGTGTGGGTGGGTGGGTGTCGTTGGAGTTGATGAGCCAGTTGTTTTTCTTCTCGCTTGTTGTGTGCCGTTTCATTGGACTGCATCAGAAGTCAAAGTCTCACTTGCTCCGTTTCTCTCCCCCTTCCATCTGTCTATCAGTAACTCTCTGCGGTTACTTACTAAGCCTTTAACTTCATTAATATTTGTTGGAACACCTCAACAGCAGATGAACAGGATGTTCACTGCACAGCCTCTAATAATGCTGTGTACATACAGTAAGTGTATGTGTGTGCGTAATGGAAATTTAATAAACATTTTGTTGTTATTAATTTAATACCTGTTGGGTTAATTAAAAAATCCAGTGGAACACAAGACAACATTAGTGACAAAAACAACAGACATAAGATTCTATGCTTTAACATTTTTACACATTAGACTGTCAAGGAGAGGATATAAGATGTAAGATGAGGGAAAAAAGGAAATGAAAAGGAATAAAACAGGAACGTATACAGTACAATAAAAAAGACTGACATGAGAAGAAAGCAGTACTATACCATATGGCATTATAGTGGCTGCTATTATGTAGTCAATAACATAACGATTGTTGACACTGGCTCTCGATCTCACACACACAGCAGCATTTAATTATGTCCTGCTCCACTTATTCTTTTCACAGCTGGAACTTTAGTATCAAAAGAGATACCTTTTCTAAAGAACAGGAAATTAAAAATCAACTGTGCTTGATACACACCGGTATAGCAGTGTGTGTGTTGATTTAAGGACACACAATAGCTATTATGATGTGATATGATCCAGGTACAATATCCAGCATCAACCCTCACTGGCATACAGATAATATATTTTCCATGTTGAGTGGCTTTTCACAACATTGCAGGGAAGTGTGTGTGTGTGTGTGTGTGTGTGTGTGTGTGTGTGTGTGTGTGTGTGACTGAAAAAAAGAAAAAAAAAGAAAATCTGTTTGAATCATATTTCTCATATCTCTCTCTGTCTCTACCTGAGTTTCGTTTTTATAT